>CM066329.1:374645839-374703339 GCA_033807585.1 Hydrophis major
AAAAGTTTGTTGCAAATGGTAGGAAAATGTTGCGAGCTTTGGAGTTTGCTATTAGCTCTTGTTAGTTTAGAGCAATGAGGAACATTTAATATTCAGGCACCCAGTTTTGACTGCCATGATATAAAAATAAGATGTTTAGACTCTAGAAAGTGTGCAGAAAAGAGCAACAAAGATGATCAGGGAGCTGGAGGCTAAAACATATGAAGAATGATTGCAGGAATTGGGTATGTCAACTTTAATGAAAAAAAATAAAAATGGACCGGGGTGGCATGACAGCAGTCTTCCAATATCTATCAAGCCCCTGTTAGAATCTGAGTCTGAGGGAGAGGAGGAACAGCTGATAGGGAGAGGGAGTGTGGCTCTGGAGATTGTAGAGGAAACTGGGGAAGGCCACAGGCTGGCTGGGCATTCAGAGGAAAACCCAGATCCATCCTCTCTTCATCTTAGGGCACACAGGGAAGAGCAGATAAGGGAGAAATGTGAATGGCGTGGTCTATGGAGGAGGAAAGGGTCCTGATCCCCTCACATGAGCTGCAGCTGAGAGGACTGTTTAAAAGGACAAACTGTGCATGGCCCAGTGCTGGAAGCAAAGCAGAGATAATTCTAGTCTGTCAGTTCTTATCTGAGTTCTGGCATCCTTCCCAGTGTGTGTATTTCAATATCTGTGGACGTCTTCAAGCCCTTATTCTGCCTTGTCTCATTAATTGCTTCAGTGAGTTTGAAGGGAATTTCTTCCTTTTCGCAACTGTTTGTGGGGGAGTTTTTTTTTCTCCAGTCAATGATAATTGGACCTTGGAGTTGAAGGAATTAAAGGGACTTCACCTATTTTTGTTACTGTTACTTTTGTATCCCACCCTGGGTCATCACAATATCTAGTGGGCTGTCCCAAAGAAGAGGGAGTCAAGCTATTCTCCAAAGCACCTGAAGGCAAGAGAAGAAGCAATGGGTGGAAACTAATCAATGAGAGAAGCAATCTGGAATTAAGGAGAAATTTCCTAACATTGAAAAAAAAAAATCAATCAGTGGAATAACTTGCCTCCAGCAGTTGTGGATACTCCAACACCAGGGGTGGGCTGCTGGGGATTCGCAGAGCCCCTAGCTAAGATTCTGTGCAGTTTGGAGAATGCCCAAATCCCACTCCTGGCTGGCCACGCCCACCCTACTCCTCCTCTCCCGGGAGTCCCCACATGGCTCATTTTGGATGCAGGTAAGTGCAGGATGCATGCAGATCTCGGGGAGGGCAAAAGACAGGCCTCTTGGAATTTCAGGAAGGCCAGAAATGGACCCATTTCCAGTTTCCAGAGAGCCTCCGGAGCCCGGGGAGGCTGTTTTTGCCTTCTTGGAGGCTCAAGAAAAGCCTCTGGAGCCCAAGAAGAGAAAAAGAGCCCACTAGGCCATACCCACCATGGCCACCCCCACCCAGCAAACGGGCAGAGAACCCTTTGCTAACATTTTTGAAGCTCACTCCTGTCCAAAACTGGAAACTTTTAAGAAGATATTGAGGAGCCACTTGTCTGAAATGGTATAGCGTTTCCTGCCTGAGCAGGAGGTTGGTCTAGAAGACCTCCAAGGCCTCTTCCATTCATGTTGTCAGTCATTCTGTTATTAGTTTAAGATGAGGGCAACTGAACTTTAGTAGTCTTATGGGTTTCCAAGTGCTCATTAAGGAGATCACAAAGAATGATGAAGTTTGGCTGTCAAAAAAAAAAAAACGAAAAAACCAAGATGTCTTCCTGTAATTCATTATGACTCCAAAAATAAGATTGTGGTGAGGTGAAAGGTAGGATAAATTTTGTTTCATTTTTTAACTTAAAATAAAAGAAAAGCAACAACATATGACCATCTTGAATAACAGTAAGAGTGAAAGAAAAGCACTCATGTGAAATCTCTCTCTCTCTCTCTCACACACACACAAATTACACATGCAGAAACTCAGGCATACATGCAGAGACACACTATAATAATGAAGAAAAAGAAATATTTTGGATTATTTTACTAATTCTCTCCCTCTCCTTCTCCCTTTCCTTCATTTCTCCCCCTCCCTCCCTCCCTCACATACAGAGAAAGAGTACCCACACTTTTATACATTTTGTTCTTCATTCATTGCTCAAATAACCTGTATTTTTCAAAAAAATCCACTTGATAAACTCATTGATAAATTCACTCAGAGAACAAGAAGCAAATCAGTCCCAGCAAAAGTGGTTATCCCAGTGCAGGTCAGGGGGAAGATAGTGGAGATAGACAATTCCTCCCTCCAAAATTAAATCAAATCAAATAAATTTTCAGAGGCAGACAGGATATACCTTTACGAAAATATTGGGAACTTTTTCTGCCTCCATCTCAAAAAAGCCCAGAATTTCAGGATGGAATTTTAGGGGGATTTGATTTATTTTGGTGGCCGATAAGCAATGAGTCTTTTTTTTTTTCCTCCTTCATCAACGTGGTGGCCTTGTCCAAATAATGCAGCTTTTGTGCTGTTGATGAAAACATTAAATCCCACCGATGCTTCTGCTCAAAAGAGAGGATTTGCAGCAAAAAGTGGGATTCAGCACTGTTTCATAACTCAATAACTGCAAAAAAAAATACCAGTGTTACCTGCTCATGCAAATCTACTTGACATTCTCATCTCCTTTCATGTAAACACTGAAAGCAAAATCTCTTTTACCATTTGAAAGAGAACTGTGAGGAAGAAAAGATAAAACCTATGTTTGGAAGAAATTTCTATCTGGTTCAGTTCCAAGCAGGGAGAAAGACATTGGAAACAGGGAGGCTGATTGGAAAGATGGTTTATTGATGAAGCAGAACCACCAAGCACATAGGTGATTCCAGATAGGTGACCACATGGAGTGGAGAGTGAGGGTGATTTATACTCTCTCTGTGCTTTGAACATGAGCTTCCTGTTCCTGTGGCTAGGGCATGTATTCTTTTGGTTGCTATCAGACTCCCATGGGGCTATGTAGGTGTCATAGCTGATTTTGTAGGTTATCTATCAAGCTTGGTTGAAGCTTGGCCTGATGCAATAAAGGGGCTTTGTTGTGCAGTTTCTATTGTGGCTGAATGGCTTTGCCCTCAAGGATAATCCCATCATCCTGGAGCTGAAGATCTTTTGTTTTGTAGATGGGCTGGCCCAGTCCTTCTCAATGGGCACCAAATATCTGCTAGGTGCAGGGAACTGAAGCTCTGAGTTTCTGTCTCCCTTAAGGTTTCCATTTTTCTTTTAGGGAAAATATAATATTTTTAAATAAGTTGACCCCCTCTTCTTTGTGGCAGACGCTATCATGTCACCCCTAGTCTTTATTTTAATTAGACTAGACATACCCAATTCCTACAACTTTCTTCATGTGTTTTAGCCAAGGGTGGGATTCAAATTTCTTAACAGGTTTTGTGGGTGTGGCTGAATTTGTGGGTGTGGCTTGGTGATCATGTGACTGGCTGAACATGGCTGGCTGACTGGGCATGGCTCGGTGGTCCTGTGACCGGCTGGGCATGGCTTGTATGTAAATATTATAAATATTTATGTAAATATTGATTTTTTTTAAAATAAAAAAACAACTTTTACCCAAAATCAGGCAAAGCAGGCAGGCAGATTAAGTTGCTCACAGAATCACAGATTCACTCAGAGATTTACCATTCTGCAATCTGCTAGCTGAGTCTGTCACATAAAATTTGCTTGCAAGCAAACTCATAAAAGTAGCTCACAACACACCATGTATGTAAATATTGAATATTTTTATATAAAAAAGCAACTTTTACCTAAAATCAGGCAGGCAGATTGATTTTCTCACAGAATGACAGATTCACTCAGAGATCTATCATTCTAAAATCTGCTACCTGAGTCTGCATTGCAAAATAGAAACTTCAGTCCTAAGGAAGATTCAGCTCTGCTTTTAGATTATCTAGAAAGCAAAAAATCCAACCATTTCTTGCTTTCTAGCTAATCTATATCGCCCAGCACAGAAGAACAGTTGATGGTCAAGGGGGAAAAAAAGGAAAAATAGCAACTTACCAAATGCAGGCAAGTTTGATGGTGCACATGCCAGGTAAGGAGTGAATGGGCGGGGAGGGGAGGGGCCAGCCAGTGGTGCGTTTTGCCGGTTCTCTGAATTGGGCAGAATCATAACAACCGGTTCTATAGAACTGGACCGATCAGGTAGAATCCCACCCCTTGTTTTAACCTTCAGCCCTTCACTCATTTTTTGTCACTTTTCTCTGCATGCATGGCTATTTGATAATAAGAAGTGAAAAAACATCACACCTCATCCATGAGAATTTTACCAACTTCTCTTTTTCATTGAAAAACCCCAATTTCTTTCATTACATTGAATAAAACCTAGCCGAAAGAAGTGCAGGATAATTTTCAGCACAGAAAATGGAAAATGTCCTCCCCCAAACCAGAACCTAATGATCTGCCTCAGCAGTTTGAAAGGGGGGAAGTGGGTAATATAAAAAAAAAAAAAAATCTAAAATGTTCACTCATCCTTCTAAAGATGTATGGATCTTGGATTATTCAACAGATTTTTTTTATTTCTTAGTTTTCTTTAAATAGAATCAAAACCAGAATAGAGATGGGAGAGACCTTAGAGGTCTTCTAGTTGACCCCATTGTTCAAGCAGGAGAGGCTATCCCATTTCAGATAAGTGGCTGGCCAGTCTCTTCTTAAAAACCTCCAATGATGGAGCCCCTACAACTTCTGAAGGTAAGCTGTTCCACTGCTTAATTTCCTCACTGTTTAGAAGCTTCTCCTTAACTCCAGGTTGCTTCTCTCCTGGATTTGTTTCCATCCATTGTTTCTTCTACTGCCTCCTGGTGCTTTGGATAATAGAAATTATAGTTATCTGGTTTTCCATTAAATGATGGAGAATATGAAAACCTGAACCCTCAAGAACATCAGTGCTCTTGTCTACTTAAGATCAACTGAAGGTTTCTTTAAAGGACATGTGATGACCCAGAGTGTAACACAAGTGTAACAAAATCCAAAACATAAATAAATGTCCTTTAATGCCTCCAACTAGGCCCCACTGTTCAATAATTCTCAGTTGGAAATAAAACATATTCAGAAATAGTCTTCAAAAGAAAGCAATACAGTCTGAACTTAATGAGCAGATAGAGGTGAAATAAAAAACCAAACAAACTACAATGATGAAATTTTTACAATGGACTAGGATAAGTAATTGCCAGATTCAAGGAGATAACAAGGCACAGTCTGTTGGAAGAACACCAACCAAGATAACCTCAAACCAAAATAAAACACGCCTTGCTTCTGGCAAGGCTGTGTTGTAATCGTCTTCTCTTATATACTAGTCTCCCCAGCTGCAATCAATGAGGAGGATCATGGCTGCTTCCTCTCTCGTAAGCCAAGTTGTTTCCTTCTCTGTTCCTCCCTGCATGCCCTAGGATGGAGAGGGGATGGGCCTGGTTCTTCATCTGACTGTCCAGCCAGACTCTGCCCTTTCCCAGCCTCCCCCACAACCTCCAGAGCCACACCTCCACTCCCTGGCAGCTGTTCCTCCTCTCCCTCAGAGTCTGACTCTACCAAGGTCATGACAGGACAATACAAGTAATCCTCAACATAAAACCCAGTGGTGGCATTCTATCAGTTTGGCCCAGTTCACCTGAAATGTTAGCTCCAAGGATCATCTGTGAGTGAACTGGTTCATTCCAATGATCAGCTGCTGGGCCCGTCCACCCACCCCAGCCTTTATTTCCTGGTTTTGAATATCAGCTGCTTTGCACAGCATAGCGGATTGCCACGCGTCAGCTGTTGTAGACACAGAGAGAATGCAGGACTGCAGGAGAAGGTCAGTAGCAAATCCTCTGGGTGCACATGAAGCACGCGTTTGGTACGCCCACCAAGCCACACCCACAGAACTGGTGGTAAAAAAATTTGAAACCCACTACTGGTACAATCACAATTGAGCCCAACATTTATGTTGCTGTCAGAGTGCACACAACTTTACTCCGTGAGACAACCCAGGAGCAATAAGAGCAAACAAAGGTTTGTCACATAATAGTGGTTTTATATACAAAAGAGTATATACTATATATAAATGTACTATAGGCAGAGGTCAAACAGTCAGCAATTACAGCAGGGAAAAATACATGGTGAGAGAGAGATACCCTAAAAGTGCCTCTTATTATTAATTTTTTGTTGTTGTTAGTTGCAAAGTTGTGTCCGACCCATTACAACCCCATGGACAATGTTCCTCCAGGCCTTCCTGTCCTCTACCATCCCCCAGAGTCCATTTAAGCTTACATGGACTGCTTCAGGGACTCCACCCAGCCACCTCCTTCTCTGCTGTCCCCTTCTTCTTTTACCCTCAATCATTCCCAGCATTAAGCTCTTCTCCAGTGAGTCCTTATTCCTTCCTTCTCATGAGGTAGCCAACGTATTTGAGTTTCATTTTCAGGATCTGGCCTTCTAAAGAGCAGTCAGGGTGGAACTCCTCTGGGACTGACTGGTTGGATTGCCTTGCAGTCCAAGGAACTCCAGAAATCTTCTCCTCCAGCACCAGAGTTCAAAGGCTGTTTGGTGCTCAGCTTTTCTTATGGTCCAACTTTCACAGCCATACATTGCAACTGGGAAAACCATAGCCTTGACCAAATGCACTCTGACTATACACGCTTCTTATTATACAGGATCTTAAAGGGATAGCAGCCAAAAACCTTGCTGATTCATTCCCATGATTATCATTGCAGCAATTGGTCAGCTCTTAAATTACTACCCTGACAGTTGCTGAGTGAGAAATTTGTTGAGGTGAGTTTTGTCCCATTTTACAAATTTCCTCACCATGTTTGCTGAAGTCAATCACTGCAGTTCTTAAATTAGTAACACAGTTGTGAAGTCAATCTGGTTTCCCTATTGACTTTGCTTGTCAGGGGATCACGTGACTCCAGGACACTACATCCATCATAAATGTTGTTCTGTGCATGGGCGCAAGGAATGGAGACGAGACGGTGAACAGTGAATTTCAACTCTTTATTTATCATTCTGAACAGAGCCAAAAACCTAGGGCAACAGCAGCCTTTTTATAGGCAAGCTGCTGATCTAGTAACCAATGAGAACCGTGGAGTGTTAACCCCTTTAACCAATGAGAGTGGCTCGATAATAGCCAATCAGATTCTCCTGAACGGACCAATCCAATATCGCTATTATTGGCCAATCAGAAGTGCAGGATTAGAACCCTGCTATTTTCTAAAGGTTTGATAACACTTTATTTAAGCATTTTATTAGTTCATAACAAATGTGACTCCATTGTCATGCATCCAAATGTAAATCAGTTGACCATCACTGCAATAGTTATAAGTGTGAAAAATGACCGTAAGTCACTTTTTTCAGTGCTGTTGCAACTTCGGACCATCACTAAATGAACGCTGATCAGTCTACCTGTGTTAAAATACTTGTTTGAAGTATAATGACACATCTAAGCTAGATTTGACAATGTGCCTAGTCACTCCTCCCACTCCTTCCTGTTCATGTCAAATAAGAATGCAGCAGTAATATTCAATAATTCATTTCTTCTCAGAGAGAAGAACCTAAGAAAATGCCACAAAATCTCCAGAACCATAAAGCCTACAAACTTGAAATTTGGCACATAAGCTCCTCTTGGCTTCTCGGTGCTCGCTAAGAAAGAATTTTTTTTAAAATGACCATCAGAGCATTAGTATTTCCTACATTATTATTATTAACACACTCTGATGCTAAGGAGTTCTACTCCCCCTCCCCACCTGAAAAGAAATCTCTTCCAAAGGAAAAAACACAAGAAGAGGACAGGAGTTTCAGTTTTAGTTTCACAGCAGCAACCAGCTTTAGTACAGAACAGTTGAGCTAAGCTACGCCCAGGCTCCTTGCTGTCTCCTTGCTCACACAGCAAATACTGCTTCAGTCTCCAAACAGCCCTCAACTCTCTCACACACTGACAGGATGTTAGCCAGATGAATACCAATGGATGCTGGTAGTCAGAGGCAAAAAAATTTCCCCTTATTTTCCTCCTCAAAAACTAAGCTTAATCACATAGTTTCGTAGCAAAGCATGGGTATAGAGCGTGTGCTTAATAAATGTGGCTTGCAAGTATACACATTTGCAGTACAGAACATAGAATAACAGAGTTGGAAAGGACCTTGGAGGTCTTCTAGTCCTACCCCCAGCTCAATCAATAAACCCCATTTCTTTTCAGACAAATAATTGTCCAGTCCTTTCTTAAAAGCCTCCCGTGTTGGAGTACCCACAGCTTTGGTTCCCCTGATGAATTATTCTCACTGTCAGGAAACTTCTCCTTAGTTCTGTTGGAAGAAATGTCCATCTGGGTTCAATTCCAAGTGGGAAAAAAGAAAAAAAAAACTATTGTCTTGTAAGCGATTGACAAATAAAATAAATAAATAAAATAAATAAATAAACTATGCCACCTTTGGTCTGACCTAAATGTAGTACATAAAATTATCTATTGCAATCTCCTACCTGTCAATGACTACTTCAGCTTCAACCAAAACAATACAAGCTCACACAATAGAAAGTAGTCAAGGTAAACTGCACCAAACTCAACTGCAAGAAATACGACTTCAGCATCATAAATATCTGGAATGCACTACCTTACTCTGTGGTCTCTTCCCCAAACCTCAAAAACTTTAACCTTAGACTGTCTATTGTTGACCTCACCCCATTCCTAGGAGGTCGGTAAGGGGCATGCATAAGCGCACCAATGTGCCTACTGTCCCTGTCCTAATGTTCCTTTTTATTTGTATCCATTCCATGTATTCGTAGTCATGTTTGTACTTATACTTGTTATTTAATACTTGTTTGACAAATAAAATAAATAAAAAGAAATAAAAAAGAAGAAGAAAAGACACTGGAAACATGGAGGCTATTTGGAAAGATGGTTTAATGGTGGACAGCTGGACCACATGATTCGTGGTCCTGGGCAAAAAAAAAATGCACATGGGTGAGAGAGGGAAAGTGATTTATAACCTCTGTTGGGCTTCAAACTTGCTTCCTGTTCCTGTGGCAAGAAATGTATCCTGATTGGTTGTCAGAATCCCATGGGGCCATGCAGGGGCAATTTTGCAGGTTGTCTTGAGTCCCAAGCTTGGTTGAATCTTGTTGGGTGTTGTAATGAAGGGGCTTTGAGCAATTCCCATTATGGCTTAATGGCTTTGTTCTTGTTTGGATCTGAGTGAGGGCTAATCCCTGGAGCTGAAGGTCTTTTGTGTTGTAGGTAAGATGTCTTTTGTCTTTCTGGGGCTATTAACAAAGCTGGGGGCCGCTTTCTAAGAGCATGTTTATCCTTTTCTCATCCAAGAAAGTTTAATATTCTGCCTTTTAAATATTGGCGGAAAGATTAAAAGAGAGCATTAAGTAGAATTCTCCACACTGATCAGAATGGCTTCCTCCCCCATAGGCAAATTAAAATAAATGCAAGAACTTTTATGGATATGCTAGAATATTATGAAGTATACACAACCAAGACAATGGCATTGATATTTTTAGATGCCCAGAAGGCATTTGTCAACCTGAATTGGAACTTTCTTATTAAACAACTGATAGGCATGAAATTTGGTGAAAATTTTATAGGATTCATTAAGACAATTTATAACATGCAAACTGCAAAAATATTAACAAATGGGGAAAATACAGATACTGTTCTGTCCTTAATTAGCATTCTTGAGATCCCCGCGCTTTGATTGGCCAAAGCACGGGGCTCTCTGATTGGTCAGGCGAGCCGCGCTGATTGGCTCGCTGAGAATCTCCCGCGATTGGTCCATTCGAATCGCGGGAGATTCAAAGCGGTGCCATTGGCCGCAGCCGCCGTGGCTAAAGGAATAAAAGCCGCGGGCTTTTTCCTTTGCGCAGTTCGGTTCCAACCTCAAATAAAAGAGCAAGATTTGAAGTCACCGACTCCTGGCATCATTTCGCGGACACAACACTGGCGAAGAAGGTGGGATCCAGACCCTGAACCGAACCACGTGTCCGACGGAAGCCAGACGAAACACCACGATGGCGAAAATCGCACCCCCCGCACCCTTCAACCCCACCACCAAGGACTGGGAATCGTACTCCGACCGATTCCGCATGTTCCTCGAGTGCAGCGACCTGAAGGACACCACCGGCCCCATGAAGCGCGCCGTCTTCCTGACCCACTGCGGGACCGAGGTCTTCAAGATGGCCAAGGTGCTTGCCAAACCCGCCGATGCGACCGCGATGGACTGGGACGTCCTCGAGCCAATACTTCGGCGGCACTACGCTCCAGAGGTACCCATCCTGATCTGACGCAACAAATTCTACCGTTGGGACTAACGGTCGGGTGAGAGTTTCAGCGACTTCGTCGCCGAGCTACAGCGCCTAGGGGGGCTCTGCGAATTCGACAACCTGAACGACGCCCTGCAAGACCGAATCGTGCTCGGTTTGTGGGACCCCGTCCTCCAGAGCCGGCTGATGGCCAAGGGCAACATCAGCCTAGCAGACACCCTCACCGCAGCCGCAGCCGCCGAAGCAACCCAAACTTCCGCTGACCTCATGCGCAGACCGAACACGGGACCGCAGCGGAAACAACAACCCGGCGAGGTCGACCGAGGCCCAACCCGAGACGACCACCCACCAGGGCGACTTCCACTCAGCATCGGGCACTTCAGATGATGAGGAGGACGTCCATCACCTGCAGACAGGCCGAGACCCACGGAACCGGTGGGGTCATAAGTCGAGGACCAACTGTGCCGGTTGCGGCGGCGACCACCCCAGGTCAGAATGCCGGTTTTTCGAATCGATCTGCCGGCATTGCGACAAGAAGGGACACATCGCCCGTGTCTGCCGCCTAAAGAAGAATCGCAGCCTGGCACGATGGGACCAGAGCGATCGGAGGAAAGAGAGCACACCACCCCGGACCAGAGATCGCTCCTCAGACAACAGATGGGACCGGAACGGACGATCCTTGCGAGGCGGCGATAACCGGCGAAGAGAGGAGACCCACCAGATGGTCACCATCGGCCACGCCATAACCAATGATGCCTGGAAGGTCCACGTGGAGGTAGGCATCGAGGGCCAGCCATGCAAAATGGAGGTGGACAACGGGTCCTACCTCTCCATGATAGCATGGCATGAAATAAAGCGCTTGGTGCCTACCCTCCAAAGGAGGAACCTAGACAGCCAGAGACTCATTGTAAAGGACTACCAGGGAAACCGCATCCCGGTAGTCAGAACCAAACACTTCAACATCACATACAAAAGGCACACCGAAAGACTTCCCCTGACAATCGTCGACTGCGACCGCCCAAGCCTACTGGGACTGCAATGGTTCGCCCCGCTCGGCATCGCAGTCATGGGAGTCGACCACGTCACCGACGACAGCTGGGAGCAGCAACTGGCCCGGGAATTCCAAGAGGTCTTCGACGGAAACCTAGGCAAGTACCGAGGGCCCCTTATATCTTTCAACCTAGACCCAAACGTCCCCCCAAAACGCCTGAAACCAAGGCGGGTGCTATTTGCACTTAAACCCAAGATAGATGAGCAAATTGACAAGCTCGTCAAGGAAGGGGTCCTACAGTCCATAGACCACGCCCGGTGGGAGACCCCTATAGTCACCCCGATCAAGCCTGATGGGTCGGTGAGGATCTGTGGGGACTATAAGGCCACCCTAAATGGCGCGCTACAACAAAGCGCCTACCCCTTCCCAGTAGTGCAACACCTACTGCACTCACTGGGAGGGGGCAAGGTTTTCGCCAAGCTCGACCTCACCCAGGCATACCAACAATTGCCAGTCGACGAGCAAACAGCAGAAGCGCAAACCATAGTCACCCACCGAGGGGCATTTAAATGCAACCGACTCCAATTCGGAGTCAGCGTGGCACCGGGAATATTCCAAAGCCTAATGGAAAGACTACTGCAAGGCATCAAGGGGGTGGTACCTTACTTCGACGACATCCTAGTGTCGGCAACCAACCAAGCCGAACTAGAGGGTCGCCTTAGGGAGGTCCTAACCAAATTTAAAGAGACCGGGCTGAAAGTCAAGAGAGAGAAATGCCAGCTATGCACGGAACGGGTAGAATTCCTAGGATACCTCCTAGACCGTCACGGCATTCACCCCACAAACCAAAAAATCAAGGCCATCAAAGAAGCCCCCACACCCAAGTTGAAGACGGAACTACAGGCATTCCTGGGGCAACTTAACTTTTACAATGTGTTCCTGCCCCAAAAGGCAACGGCGGCGGAGCCCTTGCATAGGCTCCTGGACAAGGTGGCGACCTGGACTTGGGGGAAACGCGAGCAAGCCGCCTTCCAAAGAACAAAGGACCTCCTCACTTCGGACGCCGTCCTTATACAGTACAACGAGACCCTACCTCTGGCCGTCACATGCGACGCATCACCCTTCGGCGTCGGCGCTGTCCTCAGCCATACCCTCCCCGACGGAAAAGAAGCGCCCTTCGCGTTCTTTTCAAGGACCCTCACCAAACCGGAGCGGAACTATAGCCAGCTGGACAAAGAGGCTCTGGCTATCATTGCCGCCGTAAAACGATTCCACGAGTACCTCTATGGCCGGACTTTCACCATCATAACCGACCACAAGCCGCTGCTGGGAATCCTTGCAGGAAACCGGGCCACCCCGAACATTCTGTCTCCCCGAATGACAAGGTGGTCCAAGTTCCTGGCAGCCTACAACTACGGACTCATACACAGACCGGGTAAGAAGATCTCCCATGCAAACGCCTTAAGCCGCTCGCCGCTACCAGAACCTGGCACCGACCCAGCACCTACGACGACCACCCTCAGCATAGAGACTCTACCCAACCTGCCCATAACCACGTCAGACATTGCCCGAGAGACTAATAAAGACAAACGTCTGGTGCAGGTGTTGCATTGGTTAGAGAAAGGGTGGCCGGAAAGGGACAACGACGAGTCCGTCAAAACATTCCGAAACCACCAAACGGAACTCTCATTATTAAAAGGGTGCATACTATGGGGGGATAGGGTGGTCATTCCAGAAAAGCTACAAGGGAAGGTTCTGGAACTGCTACACGAGGGGCACCCTGGCATCGTTAGGACGAAAGCCCTGGCCAGAAGTTATGCTTGGTGGCCAGGGATGGACAAAAAAATTGAGACCTGGGTAGCAAGGTGCCAACGATGCCAGGAAACTAGGCCAAGCCCACCCACAGCACCCGTCCTAGAGTGGGAAACCCCAAGGGGACCTTGGTCTAGGATTCACATAGACTTCGCCGGGCCCACAAAAGGACACACCTTCTTTATAATAGTAGATGCTTACTCCAACTGGCTGGAGGTAAGCAACATGAAGACGACAACCACGGAGGCCGTGATCAAGGAACTCTGCAAACTCTTTGCAACACACGGCCTCCCAGACATCGTTGTCTCCGACAACGGGCCCCAGTTCACCTCGCTGGAATTCGAAAAATTCCTAGCGGAAAGGGGCATCCGCCACGCGCTGACAGCACTGGCTCACCCGGCGGCGAACGGTAGGGCAGAACGGATGGTCCAATTCACTAAGAAGACCATCCGGAAAATAGACCACGGGGAGATCCAGGAGAAAATAAACAAACTACTCTTCACCCAACACATCACCCCAAATACCACAACGAATAAGAGCCCAGCCGAACTATTAATGGGGAGAAAATTAAGGTCCCCACTCAACAGGTTACACCCCACGTATAACCCGGAGAAGCCCCCAGACTCAAACAGCAAACACCGAACCTTCGCACCCGGCGACCCCGTATACGCAAGAAACCTAACGGGAGACCCACTATGGATACCGGCCGTCATCACACAAATAACAGGCCCACACTCGTACCAGCTACAAACAGCAGACGGACGAGTGTGGAAATGCCACATCGACCAATTAAGGTCGAGGACTGCCAACCAAGAGACCACCGATGCACAAACAGGTGAAACCAACCCCCACAACACAAACCAAGGGGGGAGGGAATACCCAGGGGACCAAAACCAAAGAAGAATAAACCAGCCATACTTACCGGAAAGCAGCCATCACAACCCCTCGCCAGGAAGAGAAAGCCAGGCCAGCTCCACCGACCCAGAAAGACTGAGCGGGAGCAGCGAAACCCGCAGCTCAACCAACCCGGGAGGCCCAGGAGGGAGCTACGGAGAGCGGCCCGGCCCGACCGACCAGCCGGTTCCCATGACAGCATCAGGAGCAGCAGAGATCCCGACCGAACCGGCCGGGATCCAACCTACGACTGAGCTGCGCAGGTCCAGTAGGCTCAGACGGAGCCCCGCCTACCTACGTGACTACGCAACGTAAGGACTGAAGCAAGAGGGGAGGGGTGTTCTGTCCTTAATTAGCATTCTTGAGATCCCCGCGCTTTGATTGACCAAAGCGCGGGGCTCTCTGATTGGTCAGGCGAGCCGCGCCGATTGGCTCGCTGAGAATCTCCCACGATTGGTCCATTCGAATCGCGGGAGATTCAAAGCGGTGCCATTGGCCGCGGCCGCCGCGGCTAAAGAAATAAAAGTCGCGGGCTTTTTCCTTTGCGCAGTTCGGTTCCAACCTCAAATAAAAGAGCATGATTTCAAGTCACCGACTCCTGGCATCATTTCGCGGACACAACAGATACCATAAAGATAAATAAGGGAGTAAGACAAGGCTTCCCCCTAGCTCCTCTATTGTATATATTGGCAGAAGAGACTCTCTTAGTACAAATTAGGCAAAAACAAGAGATTAGAGGACTAAAAATTAAAAAAGAGGAATATAAACTCCAGGTAATCGCTGATGATATGGCATTTATATTAGAAGAACCCTTAGAAGCGAGCCCTGTACTACTAAGAGAAATAGAAGAATACGGAAAGGTGGCAGGGTTAAAAATTAACAAAGAAAAAACAAAAGTGTTAACAAAAAATTGTACAAAGGAGCAGAAGGAAGAACTTGCAAATAAATTAGGTATGCAGGTGGTAAATAAAGTAAAATACCTAGGGATCTGCTAGATGTTCGTCAATTAAAAACGATAACTATGATAAGTTAATAACGCAAATAATTAAAGATTTAGATAATTGGGTCAAATTGCAGTTATCGCTATTGGGACATATTTCGATAGTAAAAATGAATATTTTGCCAAAATTGTTGTTCTTGTTTCAAACAGTGCCAGTCAAGTTGGAATTTTTTTTTTTTTTTTTTTTTTGTAGAATTGAACAAGTGAATATCTAAATTTATATGACAGGAAAAAACCCAGAGTGAAATATAAATTATTACAGGATGCCAAGAAAAAAGGAGGATTTGGCCTTCCAGATTTTGAATTTTATTATGATGCTGCTATAATAAACTGGCTTAAGGATTGGGTTAAATTAGAAAATAGAAGGTTATTAGTATTAGAGGGTTTTGATCTCCAACTTGGCTGGCACGCCTTCATATGGGATGGAAAATCTAAACGACATTCATATTTCCAAAGGCACCATGTAAGAAATGTGTTGTTTAATATCGGGGAAAGATTTTTAAAAAAAATACTACCCAAAGGTTCCATTGTGGCTATCTACATTGGAAGCAGTCACACATCCAAATGCATTGGATTATGAAAATATTGTCAGGTATAAAGATTTATTATATGACACTGGAGAGCTTAAAAATAGGAACCAAATTCAAGGAAAGGAGATAGTATGGTGGCTCTTTGCACAAATACAAACCCATTATAAAAAAGATAGAGAACAATTTGGCTTTAATATCACCCCACAAGAATTAGATAAAATATGGCTAGGAGAGGAAAAGAAAACAATTAGTAAAACATATAAATATCTTTTGGCTACAAATTAAAAGAAGAAACAGTTACAGAATCTATGATAATTTGGGATAATTTAGATAAGAGGGAACACATTTGGCAAACAAATTACAAATTAACTCTGTCAGTCTCGTATAAAGAAAACTTATATAAAATGGTTCATCGCTGGCACCTACCTCCTGCAATACTGGCTAAGATGTTCCCCAACCTACCACCCAATTGTTGGAAATGTAACTACACACAAGGAACATATTTTCACATGTGCTGGACTTGTCCATTCTTCTATTGGTCTGCCCAATGTATGTGGCATAAGAATAACTACCCGCCTGGATGAACACAAAAATCCAGTAAAAATGCTGGAACACACTTCCTCACTAGTCCAACACATGAAAGCAAGAGGTCATAGCATTGATTTCAATGGCACCAAAACCCTAGCCATATAGAAAACCCCAGCCACAGAATTATCAGAGAAGCCATAGAGATTGAAAAAAGACCTGAAAGCATGAATAAAAGAGATGATTCCACCAGACTGTCAATTTTTTGGAAGCCCGTACTCTCAAACAAAATAATCTCCACACCACAAGCCAGGCAAACACCTGGGCACAAACAGACCCCCCCCCCCGATACCTCCAGCTCAAACACACCCCAACCAGGCACCCAGGTGAAACCCAGCTTCCTAACAAATGATAGCCGTCCATTTACTGGGAGCCAAGCTGCACTAAAAGCCTCCAATACAGGAACAGAATGTTGCCAGCCAATCAAGACAAAAAAAGCCACAAAACAGACAGAAGATATTAGAAACATCAATCAAGCAGAACACAGCAAGCTCCAAGACCAATAAACACAGACCTAGACTCCCAACCAATCAGGATGAAGAAAAAACCATTCTGGCACAGCAGTAGGCTAGCCCCAAATTTAAAACTGAAACAACTGAAACGTTGCTACAACTTTAAAAGCACAACTATAATGACGTGGGAAAATACCCGAACAAAGCTGAATAACATATATATATATATATATATATATATATATATATATATATATATATATATATATATATATATATATATATATATATATGTGTGTGTGTGTGTGTGTGTGTGTGTGTGTGTGTGTTTTCTGAGGTTCTCGCGGGTACTTGTATGTGGATCTTTGGTTATTATATATATATATATATATATATATATATATATATATATATATATATATATATATATGTGTCTGTTTTAAATATATGCCAAATAAGTGTTTTTTCCAAGAATAAATTTAAAAAAAAATATCTAGAATGTTTCATTTTTCTAGGAGAAGGGTGGTGGTAACTTTCTACATTTCTAGGTTGGATCTCTCTTTAATGTTCTTCTCATGGTTACTCAATTTAATGTTGTGGGAAGAAATATCCATCTGGTTCAGTTCCAAGCTGGGAGAAACACACTGGAAACATGGAAAGATGATTTCTTGATGAAGCAAAACCACATGGGTAGTGGTTCTGAGCAGTTGACAAAATGGATTGGAGAATGGGGAGTGTTTATACCTTTCCTGGGCTTTGCATTTAAACTTCCTATTCCTGTGCAAGAACATGTCCTTTAATATTCTATGGCTGTTGTCAGATTCTTATGGGGGTCATATAGGGGTCATAGCTGCCTCTATAGGCAAAGAGGAAACACAAATCCTAGGTATTGTCTGAGCTAATTTTGTCAACCTTTTATTTATTGCTTATCTGAAGCTTCTGTCTGACCAGTATTTCTGAATTGATTACCAAATCTGCATTTCTAAAAGTTGGCCTCCTCAGTTTCTGTTTGGGACAGGGACACTGGAACTGGTTTCTGAATAGGTTGGCCCAATCTTGCTTAACATGCACAAAATTTCTGCTGGGGCTATTAAGAAAGACTTGGAGGTAGGGTTGCTTTCTGTCTCCAAGACCATGTTTCTCCATTTCTCATTTAGGGAAATATTATATTCTGCCTTTTATAAAAGAAATATTCCTCAAAATATTTCATTCTTCTAGGAGTGGGTTTTTTCCCCCCATAATGCCACACAAATTAATGTCATAAAATATACAAAAGGGTTGGATCTCCAAAGGAAACCCTTGAGAAGGAGAGATACCCTCCGTGGAAAAATCTGGAAAGCATTAGGACAAGCCTCATTAAATATCTCGGATGCCATTTGACAAAAATGTGTTGAATAAGGGCAGCTAATTGGAGGTGACAGAAAATACTTTGAATGAATTGACCAAGAAGAAACACATTTCTGTGGTCTCCAACATCTCAGTGTTGGAGAGATGTCTATTAAAACAGCTCAGGGCAACACCAGAGTACTTGGAGGGAGATAAAACTATTGACCTATTTTCAAATGTTCTTTAGCACTGTAGATGTTACAGTTGCTTTCAGGTCTACAAGAATCAGTTGACCTGAAAGGCCACCTAACCTTAGATAATTGCAGTCTCTGATCTAACTACTCAGTTTTGAGCAATCATTAGCTGTTGGGTGAACAGTCCTGCCTGGGCCAGCTGGTTAATTGAGACTTCCAATGAGACAGAAAAACCTCAGGAAGACTACTGAGCAATTGAAGGTCTCCAGACACAGAGAATGAGTTGCAACTGACATTGCTGGCCTTGCTAGAATGGAATGGATGCTCCTGCTGAGAATCTAATGGAGAGAAGCAGATTTAAATTTAAAAAAAAAAGTGGGGGGAGAATTAAAGAAACAGGCTAGAGAAGAACTTTGTTGAGGCAAAACACAATTCTTGTTTCTGTGGCCTCCCTCCAAAGCTTTGAGTGTATCTTCCAGATGTTTTCCAAGAGTTGATATATATAAATTATATATGTGTGTATGTGTGTGTGCATGTACATATGTATGTGTGTGTATATCTATATCTATATCTATATCTATATCTATATCTATATCTATATCTATATCTATATCTATATCTATATCTATATCTATCGATCGATAGACAGATAGATAGATAGATAGATAGATAGATAGATAGATAGATAGATAGATAGATAGATAGTCACAAATTAGAAATTAGATCACAAACTCTTATATGGTATGCCAAAAAATACAAAACGGCAAACAGGGATGTAATCTCAGATCTAGATGGTAGACTTCTGGGACATTCTTTGGAATAGGCTGGGTAAAACTCCGCAATGGACATGTTTGATGTTGCTACCCATCACTCCATATTTTCTAGAACATTGACTTTCTTTCAATTAATTGTACTTGTTTGGAAACTAAGGAAGCTGTTTTCATCCCAGCTATTATCAGTGATCAAGTTACTGATTCTGGTCAAGACCAAGTAACACATTAATCAATGATCGACTTTGATTTCAGCTTAATGGGTTCAATAAACTCATCCATTCACATCATGCTTTCTACATAATAGAGGATTAACAGTTTTTTGTCCAGGAGAGGATCTACAGAGATCAGTGTGTCTTCTGACTTTTCCAATATATATTGGAAGCTCCAAGACTCCTCCCGACTGAGGACCCCAGTGTAGCTGGCTAGCCAAGTTGCCTGCCTAATTTTTAGTAAGTTCCTTTTCTTTCTTTCTTTCTTTCTTTCTTTCTTTCTTTCTTTCTTTCTTTCTTTCTTTCTTTCTTTCTTTCTTTCTTTCTTTCTTTCTTTCTTTCTTTCTTTCTTTCTTTCTTTCTTTCTCTTTCTTCCTTCCTTTCTTTTTTCGTATCTGCTTTATTTTTTTTAATCATAAAAACAAAACAGAAATAAATACATAAAGAAAAATTATTTTACTATTATAGTTCCCTGTTGATACTTCTGTTTGTTTCTCCTTTGGTTTCTCCTATAAAGAAAAACATAAGTGTCAATATGTAACAATAACAGTAGTGTAACAAAAAATGTATTCATTCATGTTTTCAGTATCTGTTCTGTTTTTATGATTAATAAAAACAAAACCTATACTAAAAAAATTATTAAAAATTGTTACTTTTTTTGGGGGGGGGGCTCCTATTTTGCTCCTGTCTTGTCTCAGAAGAGAAGAGAACCTTAGATGACCATGATCTAAGGTTCTGGAATTTAGAAGAGCACTAGGTTGAGTTCTAGGCAGGGATCAAACACATCACAAGTCATGAACCCCTGCATGCCCACAAGAGATCTAAGTCCAGCTCACCTTCAATGCCCTTCTTATCTTCCGCTCATTTCCCTCGACTGTTAGTTGGCCACAGAGGTGGTATTCAGCAGGTTCTGGAGAACTGGTAGCAGAAATTTTGAGTTGTTCGGAGAACTGACAAATACCATCTCTGACTGGCCCTGTCCCCACATATTCTCTGCCTCCCAAGTTCCAGCTGATCATCTGAGTCTTCTTTGGTTGCCCTGCACAGGAGAACGGAGCTGGAAAGCAGGTTAGTGGGATGGGGACGGAATGGGGATTTTGCAGTAAACTTCCCCTGGAGTGGGGTGGGAATAGAGATTTTACAGTATCCTCCCCGCCACACCCACCAAGCCATGCCCACTAAGCCATGCCCACCAATCCACACCATGCCCACTAAACCATGCCCATAGAACACCCACAGAACTGGTAGTAATTCAAGAGGTTTAGTGGCAAATGGGAGCAAGTTTAGAAGATAACTAGAAAAATAGTAAAGGGTTGGAATTATACCTGTACACCCCTGCACACACACACAAGCACACCACAGCTTAGTGGTTTCATGAAAGCCCTAAAATAGAAAAATAGGGCAGAAGGATAAAAGAGGTAGGGGCAGAGGTGGGATTCTACCAGTTCGCACCGATTCACTAGAACCGGTTGTTAACATTCTAAGCAGTTCAGAGAACCGGATGCTAGAAGAAATTACTGGCCTAATCCTGTAAGGAAGACAGGAAGGAAACATTCTGGTGTTGCTTACAGAAATTGCCTCTCTGTTAACCCTTACTACGTTCTTGGCAGGACTAGACTTCCTGTCTCAGGAACTTCTCTGGAGTATTTTCCCCTCCTTTGCTGGTACTTTGCTTGTGTGGAGTGACCATTTAAAGTTACAATGGCACTGAAAAAAGTGACTTTTGACCATTTTTCACACTTACGACTGTTGCAGCATCCCCACAGTCACGAGAGGCCAGGCGAGGAGATACGTTCCTCGATGTGAGGGATATTGAGCTGGCCATACCCAGCCAATAACATGACCACCAAGCCATGGCGACCCAGTCACATGACCACTAGGCCATGCCCACCACCTAAGCCACGCCCACAGAACCAGTTGTTGAAAAATTTGAATCCCACCCCTTGGTAGCAACTATAGAATTTATGTCCAGATATATATGGATTGCTCCACATATCTAATCCAATCCATTTTATAATCCATCTTTCAAATCGAATTTTCTCTCCAGCAGATTTATCGTAGAGTTCATCATCGTCATTGTCATCATCATCATCATATCCTCCTCCTCCACCTCCTCCTCCTCCTCCTCCTCCTCCTCCTCCTCCTCCTCCTCCTCCTCCTCCTCCTCCTCCTCCTCCTCCTCCTCCTCCTCCTCCAAAGAAATGCATATTGCTCTATGAGAAAGAAAGTAAAGGAGGTTGATCTTGCTTGCATTTTTTTTCCTTGGTGTCTCTCTTGTGTATCTCTCTGTGTGTGTTTCCTAACACATCATTATAGAAGTCACAGGCATTGGTGTATATCCACATGGTTGCCAGAGGAAGGCCATAGAGGGGAAGCAAGTTGAAATAATTCAGGGAGTATGGAAAAGGCAAGCAAACATGGGATGGTCCTTTAGTGGCATGGTTCAAGCTGATATCTTGTTGTTTTTTAAAGACAACAACAACAAAAGCAATTGTATTTGTATCTCCTTCCTCTGGAAGGAGGGAGTTTCACTGGGAAAAATGATGAAGGATGGGAAGGAGAAAGATAAGGATGGGAAGGAAAGAGGAGAAGGAGAAGGGAATGGGAAGGAGAAGGAGAAAGATGGGAAGGAAAGAGGAGGAAAAGAAGAATGGGAAGGAAGGAGAAGGAACAGAAGGGGAAGAAGGGGAAGGAGAAGAGGAAGGATGGGAAGGAAAGAGGAGAAGGAGAAGAAGAATGGGAAGGAAGAAGAAGAAGGAACAGGAGGAGAAGGAATGGAAGGTGGAGAAACATGGGAAAGAAAGAGGAGAACGAAAAGAAGGATGGGAAGGAAGGAAAAGAAGAGAAAGAGAAGGAAAAGGAGAAGAAAAAAAGGAAACTTAATAGCTAATGACTTTTTACGTACTCTGAAAATGAGAAAAATCCCAACAAAATATGTCACCAACTTCTTTTACACCCCTAAGTTTTCAGTGAAAGGAAATAAGATTGAGGTTTCAAATACATACCTAGAATTGCACAATGCTGATATGTTAGTGAATTTAAAAATACTTAATAGGGACACAATTTTGTCCATTATGCTTCCTATGTTCATGTGTCTATTATTTCACATCTCTTACTCTTCTTTTTAGTTCTGTTGTTGTATGGTATGTAAAAAAAAGCATATTTCTCAAATCTGCATTGACTGAAGCTATAAGAAAGAGTGGGAGGGGGGAAAGGAACGTTGTTTGTGAATGATTAGGTGAATAATAATTTTATTACTGTCTGTGAGATCATTTTCTCTCTTCTCCCTGAAGATGATATGTAAATGAAAGGGAACCAGCAAATCAATTAAGAAAAAGTCACAGCTGCACAACTCGAGAAACGAGAGATTGAAGTTAATGACAAGAGCTTTTCATATTTTACTTATTTATTTTTATTTTTAAATAATTCCCCCAGCATGAAATGTCCTTTTTTTCTTTTCATTTCTCTCCCTTTCTCGTGTTCTCCCTGTTGTGAATTAATAAAAGTGCTTGAATAAAGATTGTTGAAACCTTAAAGTAAAGTGCAGGGGTTCTGGCCCTGCACTTCTGATTGGCCGATAATAGCGACATCGGATTGGTCCGTTCAGGAGAATCTGATTGGCTATTAACAAGCCTTTCTCTTTGGTAAAAAGAGCTAACGTTCCTGTGTTTTCATTGGCTAAATACCCAAGAGCTTGCCTATATAAAGGGGGCTGTTGTGGACATTTTTAGAACTGTTGCACCATGTTAAATAAAGAGTTGAAGTTCACTGTTCAGCGACTCATCTTCACTTCTTGCGCCACGCACAGAACATAACACTGGTGACGAGGATGGGATGTGGAGATGTCAGAGCTGACTGAACACTACAGAGCAATAACTGAGCACGTGGCTGAAACGCACCAACAACAGAACCATGTCCGGCAGCATCATACCACCCGCTCCATTCAACCCAGCACAAGAAGACTGGGACTCATATATGGATTGCTTCCAGATGTTTCTGGAAACCAACAATTTGAAGGAAGCCACTACCGGAAAGAAACGGGCGGTATTCCTAACTCATTGCGGACCGACCGTATTCAAGATGGCCAAGGCACTAGTGAAACCAGCAGAGGTGAAGTCCATGGACTGGGACATCCTCGAACCCCTGCTAAGGGCCCACTATGCACCGACCGTATCAACGCTCGTTAGAAGGCATGAATTTTACCAGAGAGATCAGCGGAAGGGCAAAAGTGTTGCTGATTTCATAGCTGATCTCCGGAATCTGGGAGGCCTATGTGGGTTTGCTGACTTCGAAGAAGCCTTGAGAGACCGAATAGTTCTGGGATTAGATGCACCTGGCGTGCAGAGTAAGCTGATGACAAAAGGCGACATTAGCCTTACAGATGCCATCGCTGACGCTACTGCAGCAGAAGCAACCAGGAAGTTGGCTGCCCGAATGCGCCACACCCACGCCCCATTTCGCCAACTCTCCCGCGAAGTTTCACCTCACTTAGAAGAACCGGCAACGACAGCCCACCATGAAGACCTCGAATCGTCATTGGAAAGCGATGAAGAAGAGGTCAACAGGCTCCCATCTGAATGAGACCAACGCCAGAGATCGCAGTACCAATGCACTGGTTGTGGGGCAAACCACCCCCGATCAGACTGCAAATTCCTCGACGCGCTCTGCCATGTGTGCGGGAAAAGAGGCCACATCGGACGGGTCTGTAGAAGCAAACAAGGACCCAGCCAGCCCCCGAGGGGGGCTAACTATCACCAATTTACAGGAAGCCGTCCTGTAAAGTGAGAAACCTTGAACCACCAGTGGAACAACCACTCCTACAGAAACAAACCCCTAAACCACTCAACGAAGCGAGAAGAGGCGCACCAAACTATTAAGATTGGTCACGCCTCATCACTGGACGCCAAGAAGATCCGGGTGAAAGTGGCCATCGAAAACCAGCCTTGTATGATGGAAGTCGATTCAGGATCGTCCCTCTCGATGGTTTCCTGGAAGACCCTCAAGCAACTCATTCCTACCGTCCTGCGACAAGACCTCCGATTCCAAAGAATCATACTCAAAGATTATCAGGGAAATCAAATTCCACTCATTGGATCCAGCCAAGTCCGTGTCTCATTTAAAAATCGTACCGCATCTCTACCCTTGACTGCAGTCGACAGGGATCGGCCTAGCTTGTTTGGCCTCCAATGGTTCGCTCCACTCGGAATTGAAGTAGCCGGCATTCACCGAACCAGCAGCAATGACTGGGAAGAGGCTCTCGTCCAAGAATTCCAGGATGTCTTTGCAGATAAACTAGGCGAGTACAAGGGGACCCCAATATCATTTAACATCAACCCTGAAATAGCTCCCATCTGCCTTAAGCCTCGTTGAGTTCCATTTGCCCTTAAACCAAAGATTGATGAGCAGCTTGATAAATTAATAGCCCAGGGGGTGTTAGAACCAACCGACCATTCTCCCTGGGAAACCCCGATCGTGACACCCATCAAGCCGGATGGATTGTTAAGAATTTGTGGGGACTACCGAGCCACCCTGAATCATGCCCTGCAGCAAAACGCTTACCCGGTACCAGTGGTGCAACACCTTCTCCATTCCCTGGGGGGCAGAAAAGTCTTCGCTAAACTAGATCTAGCCCAGGCATACCAACAACTGCCTGTAGACAAAAAAATGGCAGAGGCCCAAACGATCGTTACGCACCGAGGTGCGTTTAAATGTAACCGACTCCAATTCAGAGTAAGCGTGGCACCAGGAATCTTTCAAAGTTTGATGGAAAGACTATTGCAAGGGATAAAAGGCATTCTCTATTTTGATGATGTTTTAATTGCTGCTCCGACTCAAGAAATACTAAGGGAGTGCCTGGGGTTGGTTCTTCAGAGATTTAAAGACTCGGGTCTCAAAGTTAAAAAAAACAAGTGTCAACTATGTACAGATCGAGTAGAATTTTTAGGATATTTAATATATAAACAAGGCATTCACCCCACCGATAGCAAACTTAGGGCAATCAGAAATGCCCCAAAACCCCACAATAAGGCTGATCTCCAAGCTTTCCTAGGACTTACCAATTTTTATAACGTCTTTCTGCCTCACAAAGCAACCATAGCCGAACCCCTATATCGTTTATTGGACAAAAAAGCACCCTGGGTTTGGGGGCACCGAGAGGAACATGCGTTTCGACAAGTAAAAAACCTATTGACCTCCAACTCTGTTTTGATGCAGTATAATGAGACTTTGCCTTTAACGGTTACATGTGATGCATCACCATTCAGAGTGGGCACCATTTTGAGCCACGTTTTACCAAACGGAAGTGAAGCCCCTGTTGCCTATTTTTCAAAAACGCTATCAAAAGCAGAACGCAATTACAGTCAAATCGATAAGGAAGCTCTTGCTATTGTATCTGCTGTTAAACGATTTCATGAATATATTTATGGGAGAGCTTTCACTATAGTAACTGACCACAAACCTTTGCTGGGAATAATAGCAGGAGATAAACCAACCCCTTATATATTATCTCCCAGAATGACTCGCTGGTCAGAATTCTTGGCTGCCTATAATTATAAGTTGCAACACCGCCCGGGGAAAGCCATTTCCCATGCTGACGCATTGAGCCGTGCATCACTTCCAGAAACCGTTGACGACCCTGCTCCGACCGTCACAACACTGCAGATCGAGACACTCCAAAAAACACCATTGACAGCTTGTGATATCGCGATTGAAACTAAATGCGATCCCATTTTAGCACGTGTCCTCAGCTGGGTAGAGTGTGGATGGCCATTGGACCAAATCCCTGACAACTATGTTCCCTTCAAAAGTCGACAGATGGAACTGTTTTCCCAGAAAGGCTGCATCATTTGGGGTGATAAAGTCGTTGTCCCAGAGCGGTTACAGCGAGCGGTACTGAGAACTTTGCATGATGGCCACCCCGGCATCGTGCGCATGAAAGCACTCGCACGAAGCTATGCGTGGTAGCCGGGCATAGACAAGCAGATCAAAGCCTGGGTAAAGACTTGTCACAAATTCCAGGAAGTCAGCAATGCCCCACCGAAAGCAATCCCAACAGAATGGGAAACACCCAGGGGACCATGTTCCCGTATTCATCAGGACTTTGCGGAACCTACGAATGGACACACATTTTTATAAACAGTGGATGCCTACTCGAACTGGCTTGAAATCCATGAGATGAAAAATACAACAACCAAATCAGTCATCAGGAAATTGGACAGATTATTTGCAACACACGGACTACCGGACGTTCTAGTATCCGACAATGGGCCCCAGTTTACCACGCTTTCTTTTGAACAGTATCTGGCGGACCGTGGTATTCGCCATGCGCTAACTTCACTGGCGCATCCTGCGGCCAATGGAAGGGCCGAGCGCATGGTACAATTCGTCAAAAGAACTCTACATAAAATGGACTATGACGATATCGAAGACAAGATTAACCAGATACTCCTTTTGCAGCACATCACTCCACACAATGTCACCAACAAAACTCCCACTGAGTTATTGATGGGACGAAAACTCTGCTCCCACCTCGACCGACTACACCCATCGTACGAACCTGAAAAACCACATGGATCCAGCAGGAAATGCCGTAATTTCCAGGTAGGTGACTTGGTTTTCATGAGAAACTTTTATGGTGACCCATTGTGGGTCGAGGCAACTGTAATCCAAGTAACCAGACCCAGATCATACCAAGTGAAATGTCGCGACGATAGAATATGGAAGCGCCATATTGATCAGCTGCGTTCAAGGCTGCAGTCTGGGGTCTGTGATTCCGGTGATTTCCAAACTGAGGGGGGAGGAGATGCCGAGGAGGCTGAGTTTGAAACGGTGGAAAGCACAAGCGGAAGAAATGACCACTCAGACACAACATGTGAAGTTTGGATCTGATGGGTTTTCCTTTCACTCCCATTCTGAAAAGGGGGAGGAGGTAGGAGTGGAAGATGAGGAGGAGGAGGAGGAGGAGGAGGAGGAGGAGGAGGAGGAGGAGGAGGAGGAGGAGGAGGAGGAGGAGGAGGAGGAGGAGGAGGAGGAAAGGAACAAAAAAAGAAAGGAGGTGGAGAAACAAGAAGAGGAGGAGAACAAGGTTGAGGAGAAGAAGAAAGAAAAGGGAGAGGAGAAGGACCATGGAAAGTAGAAAGATGGAATAAGAAGGAGGTGAACCAGGAGGAGGAGAACAAGAGAGGGAGGAGGAGGAAGAGGAGGAAGAGGAGGAAGAGAAAGAAGAGGAAGAGAAGGCAGAGGAAGAAGAGGGAGAGGACAAAGAGGAAGAGGAGGAGGAGGAGATAGAGGAGAAGACAGAAAAGGCAAAGAAGGAAGAGGAAGAAAAGGAGGACCAGGAGGAGAAGAAAGATGGGATGAGAAGAAGGAGGGGGAGATCAGAAGGAGGAAGAAGAGAGGGAAGAAGAGGGAAAGGAGAAATAAAGAGGAGGAACGGAGGAGCATGAAGAGGAAGAGAAGGAGGTAGATATGGAGGAAGAGGAGGAGGAATTTTATTATACAGCTCTTACTGCCTGTTAAAATATCAGCACATACAAAATGAGAAAGAGTGCCAAGAGCAGGATCAAATTTGGAATTAATCATGTTTTCCACTAATACATTCTTCCTGGAGAGGATGAGTTTGTATGCACCCCCAATGTCTGATTATCAGGATCTTTGCCCAAGGAAAGAAATATTCATCAGTTTTGTCACAAAGGGAAGAAAAAAAAGAAGTGTTCTTTGGATTTACTCAAAGAAGTCTCGGTACCTTTGAAAAGTCAGATCTCTTTTTCCACCCTTACTTCGGCATTTTTACAATAACATCTTGCTGGTTCTTTAACAATGCAAGATGGGGAAAACTTCTTCCAGTTTTGCCTAAAGGAGAAGGTTTGTGGTGGACTGAAAGATTTGTGGTTGACTGAAGGGTGCATTTGATGAATGCTGGCTATCTTTAGCACCTTTTCATTCCAGGACTTCTCAAGAAACTCCGTTTCTCCCCAGCTATAAAACTTAATATAAATTACAGGAATGAGAATGAGCTATCCAACAATTTCTCTTTTGCGGGATCCAATCTGGGTCAGTCACCAGGACCAGAAGTGTAGTCTTCTGAACTTTCAGACTCATGCTGGAACCTATCCTTAGGGAAATTCTCTCTACCAAGGTATCAGAGGTAGTATTCAGCAGGTTCTGACCAGTTCTGGAGAACCGGTAGTGGAAATTTTGAGTCATTTGGAAAACTGGCAAATACCACCTCTGACTGGAGATTTTAAAGTATCCTTCCCCTGCCACGCCCACCAAGCCACGCCCACAGAACTGGTAGTAAAAAAAAAATTGAATCCCACCACTGCAGAGTACATGCTTTGGGCTAATCTATGTGTGGTATTTATACAGTAAATGTTGAGTGTGGCTTTTTAACTGTGGATTGGGCAGTTGACAGCTGGCTATTAAAACATTGGCTGTTGTTTCCTTGTGCTGCCAAGGCCTCGTGTCCTAGGGACTTGATAAAGTAGTGGTAAATCAGCACTCCAATTGACTGACAAGGGATCTGTTTCCTAGGCTTCAATCCCTTCCCAGCTGTTTTTGTACTTGCTTGGCCAACAATCTTAGTAGCTGCAAAATTGAATGCAACTGCAATGTACTGTCAGAAAATTTCAATCAATCAGAATGGAGGTAGAAGGGGCCTTGGAGGTCTTCTAGCCCAACCCCCTTGAGGGTAGATATTAGTGCCTTATTTTACTGCACCAAAGGAGTCAGAACTCAATGTCTTTTCCCCCCCTTGCTTCCCTCCATTACCCACTTCACTTTTTCCTTCTTTAATTTCTCTAATATTTATTTTTGTATTCTCTTTGTATGTCATATTACAAATTAATAAAAAAAGTATATTAAAAAAATACCCTTCAAAACAGCAAGTTTTCATCTCATTCAGTGGGTGAGTTTCCTTCTTCTTTGCCATGAATGAATGAATGAATGAATGAATGAATGAATGAATGAATGAATGAATGAAAGAAAACTTAAGGATTAAAAAAAATATATATATTTTTGGAATAATTAGGAAAGGGCAATGGGAGTATTGATTTTGGAAAGTTAAAAATAGACTATAATAAGTATCCAGGTGGATTGGGAATTTAAAAAAATGAAATTAATTACAAAAACACTTTCCATAGGAAATTCTCAATGTTTGGGTTGTTTTGGGGGAGAACCTGATAGAATAGGACTTGGACACTAATTATACAAACTAAAGAAACTAAAATTACAATTAAATGGTAAGAATACTTAAATTTGATGCATTAACAAAAAAAAATGGGGCAAAATACTTTAACAGCAGATGTATTGAAGGATGTTTTGGAAGAATGGACTGAGAAATTAATTGTAAGAATGTCTGATATAGATAGATAGTATGGTGGTGATTTCTCAGAACAGGAACAAGCTCTACAGGAAAAAAACTAAAATTTATTGGAATGTGGATTTAAATATGATGTTACAAGAATGACATGCAAAAAAGATGTATATGTCATATGGGGAAAGATGGATATGTTTTGAAATTAAATGGGCTGATATCTTAATACTTAAAATGACATACAAATATCAAACCAGAAGAGTATTTGGATAATCCTTAAAAAAAAAACCACTTGGATTTACAACAGAGATCTGTTAACATTTTGAATGATTTTCTGAGAAGAGACAAAAAGTCAATGAAACAAAATCAAGTTTGAGGATGTTATTTAAGGAATTTAAAGCCAAGATTATTAAAAGAGCAAGGAAGAAACATAAAGTTGTCTTATCTAATCAAGGTTAAAATAGATATGCAGTTATCTCTGGTGGACCTTAATGGACTTTTACTGACTAGCAATGGATGTTGAGACTTGAAGTTTTTGTTTATGGTTAAAAGATGAGATATGGGAAGACAAGTTTCTTTGTTGTATTTTAAGAGATTGGTGATGTTACCAAAATAGTTTATACTTGTGATGAGAGGAGGAGGAAGCCTTAAAGAGAACTATTAGAGGCACTTTTTTAACCAAGGAAGGAGAATATTGTAGGAACAATATTGTGCTGTCCAGACAGTTTATAGTTAATTGGGAATTGGGATAGTTAGTTAGGAATTGGGAGCTGTCCCCTTAAGGGAATGCATCATGGTAAATGTAGTCAAGGTATCCTGGGAAATGTAGTCCATGTCATGTGGCCACATCTGTAAACCTGATTGGTCAGTGAATTGACCCTCGGTGGGTTGGAGGAGGTTCCTTCACTCTTGCCTGGACCCCAGCAGCATGCTGCTGCCTCACCCCCTTGCTCCACCATTATCGGCATGAAAAGAGAACCATCCTTTTACTGTTCTGGACCTTACAACCACTATCTGATTATAAAGCAGACAGATTAAACTCCACAAAGGCATCCATGCAAAGTCTCCTTATTGGTTCATCAGTCATCCTCAAATATAACTCACAGTTATGTCGAGATTCATCTCAATGACAGATATGATCACTGTCCTCAGGGATCTAAGGCAGGGGTATTAAACTTGTGGCATCATGTGATGTATCAGGACTTTTTCCTCTTCCCTAAACCAGGCATGGGTGTGGCCAGCACATGATGCATTTTGACCCGCAGGCTGGGAGTTTGACAGCCCTGATCTAAGGGGTTGTCATGTAGAAAAGGGGAGGAACTATTCAAGCCTCAGCGTCTCAGTGGTTAGAGTACAGTACAGCAAGTTGCTTGCTCTGGCTGCTGCAATTTGGCAGTTCAAATCCCACTGGGCCAGTGGTGAGATTCAATTTTTTTTTAGTACCAGTTCTGTGAGTGTGGCTTTGTGGACATGGCAGGGGAAGGATACTGTAAAATCTCCAGTCAGAGATGCTATATGCCGGTTCTCCAAACGACTCAAAATTTCCACTACCAGTTCTCCAGTTTTCATTAGCCAACTAAACAATAGCATCAGTGCTAGAAGGGAGCAGGATTTGCGATAGATAGATAGATAGATAGATAGATAGATAGATAGATAGATAGATAGATAGATAGATAATGATGATAGATAGATAGTGATGATAGATCAATAATGATAATGAAAGATAGATAGATAGATAGATAGATAGATAGATAGATAGATAGATAGATAGATAGATAGATAATTTGTTTGTTTGTTTCCCAAACACCCACTGAAAGGCAAACTACTGTACATGAACAAGGTACAAACCCCACCCTTATTCTCACTAATGAGGTTACCACTTGAATACTGAAATATTTGCAAGAAAGCCACCAAGTTCAGAGAACACCAAAGACCTCACAATCCTCCTCCTCCTCTCCACAAATACCACTCCCTTCTAGCACAGATGACATAACCTAGTTGAGTCATGAAATGTCTGCAAGACAATAACCAAGCTCAGAGAGCACCAGGGATTCTGCAGTTTAACCACGAACTGCATTTATTTTAGTTCCATTAGAAGATTATTCTGTGTTGGAACAGTGGTGGGATTCAAATTTTTTTACTACTGGTTCTGTGAGCGTGGCTAGGTGGGCATGACTAGGTGGTCATGTGACTGTGTGCGTGTGGTTATGTGGTCCCCCCCCCTTTTGCAGCAACCCCCCTGCCCCCTGTTTTTTGCTTATTGGGCCTCCGGAAAGCCTCCTGGGTGCTGAAAGGAGAAGCATTTTGAAGCCTTCTGAGGTAAATACAACAGTGAGAGAGGGGAATCAGCTGTGCCGCACAATTTAGATTATTTAGAAAGCAAGAAATTCAATGAGTTCCTGCTTTCTAGCTAATTTAAATCACTAGGCACAGCTGATCATTGACCAGCTGATTGTCGGAAATATTGGTTCAGCTGTACTGGTAGCTTTGTTTTTACAACTAGTTCGCCCGAACCAGGCCGAACCAGTAGAATACCACCACTGTGTTGGAGGTGTTTAAATAGCAGTTAGATAGATTCTGTTAAGAATGCTCTGATTATCTATTTATGTTCTGGACAGAGGGTTGGAGTAGGTGTTCCCAAGTTTCCTTCCAAAGTTAACATCTCATGATTTCACCAAAAGGGTTAAGTGAATAAGTTAAACATCATCACACATCTTGAAAATGGTAGCAGTCAGATGTTCCTATGGGGATTCCTACTCCATACCAGCTTTCTGACTTTGCTTTTTCTCCCCTTTTATTCTAAGTTTATTTGCAAGGGATGGTAACCCATCAAACGGGAGACAAATATCTGAGTGCCAATGACACTGAGAACCCCCAGCAAATTTCAGAGCTGGAGCAGATGTCAAAACCACACTGAACCAAACCAGAGGGCATCCAAGCTTGACACAAAGCAAATTTCCTTGGCAAAAATGACAGAACATAAACACCTTCTTCACAGAAATTGCAATAATTTGATGCGATCAGACCCCCTTCTTGGCTCATGTGAAAGTTGGCACACTTTGCAAAACCTTTATTACTGCCACACTACTGGCACAATCCTGGCTTTTCCCAATGCAAACAGTTCTGCACGCTTCCTCTGCAGAATGAAATCTCATTAGCAATTTCTGCAAAAGCTCTTAGGGTACTCTTCTCTACCCTTAGACCTTCTTCAATGGATGGAAACTAATCAAGGAGAGAAGCAACCTAAAACGAAAGAGAAATTTCCTAACAGTGAGAAGAATTCAGCAGTGGAATGACTTGCTCCAACACTGAAAAAAATTAAGATGAGATTGGACAGCCATTTGTCCCATGGTCCCTTCCAACTCTGTTGTTCTGTATTCTGTATTTGAATGAATGAATGCGTGGATGGATAAATGAATGAATGTGTGATTAGACACACAAGGAATTTGTTGGTGCATATGCTCTCAGTGTACATAAAAAGAAAAGATACATTGGTCAAGAATCATAAGGTTCAACACTTAATGATGGTCATAGGGTACAAATAATGTTTGTTTTCTAATCATGCCTTGGTAAGACCACACTTGGAATATTGCATCCAGTTCTGGTCACCAAGATGTATAAAAAGAAAGATGTTAAGACTCTAGAAAGAGTGCAGAGAAGAGCAACAAAGATGATTAGGTGACTGGAGGCTAAAAGATGTGAAGAATGGTTTCAGGAATGAGTCCCAAAGGTGCTTTTTTTTTTTTTTTCAAGAGGCAACTGGACTTTCTGGTTTTTCTTTGAAGATGCTTCGCTTCTCATCCAAGAGAACTGAAGAAGCTTCTTGGATGAGAAGTGAAACTTTTTCGAAGAAAAACCAGAAAGTTCACTTGCTTCTTAAAAAGGGACCTTTGGAACAACCATGATCTGGATGATAGAATCTCCATAGATATTTGCAGGAATTAGGTATTTTTAGTGTAATGTTTAGTTTAGTTTAGTTTACTTTATTGTCATTGCACCTCGTACAACAAAATCAAACACCATCTTCAGTGCACATCATGACTATGAAAATAAAAACAAACACACATCCTTCACCCTTCACGCATTGAACCAAAAACCCCCGACACTACACCCAACACTGCACTATACAGTAGAATTCAAAAGAGCAACTGCCCTGGGATAGAAGCTGTTTTTCAGCCTATTTGTCCTTGTTTTTATTATTCTGTACCGTCTGCCAGATGGTAATTGTTGTGAATGAATAATACCAATAAAGTTATCTTGAGCTTGAAGTCAAGTGCAGGGTTCTGGCCCTGCACTTCTGATTGGCTGTTAATGGCAGGATCGGATTGGTCCATTCAGGAGCATCTGATTGGCCATTAACAAGCCATGCCCATTGGTTAGCGGAGCTAGCGCTCCAGGTTTGCTATTGGTTGAATAGTTAATAAGTTGCCTATATAAGGAAGGCTATAACAGCCCTCCAGTTTGAGCTGTCACAATATGTAAATAAAGAGTTTGAAGTTCACTGTTCTACCGGCTTATCTCCATCATTCGCACCCATGCTCCAGACCTAACACTGGCAATGAAGGTGGGATTGGATGACATCCGAGCCAACTAAGACAACTAAGCACGTGGCTGAAGCGCACAACGGCGGAACCATGTCCGGTGGCGTAGTACCACCCACTCCGTTCGATCCAGCTCAAGAGGACTGGGAGTCCAACATGGATCGTTTTCAAATGTTTTTGGAAACGAATAATCTGAAGGATGCCACAACTGGGAAGAAACAGGCGGTATTCCTAATGCACTGCGGCCCAATAGTATTCAAAATGGGCAAGGCATAAGCGAAACCGGCTGAAGTGAAGGCCATGGACTGGGACGTCCTCGAACCGCTACTAAGGGCCCACTATGCACCAACCATTCCAACGCTCGTGAGACGACACGAGTTCTATCAAAGGAACCAGCGGAAAGGAGAAAGCGTCGCCGATTTTGTTGCAGACCTCCGGAACTTGGGACGCCTTTGCGATTTCACCGACCTAGAAGAGGCCTTGAGTGACCGAGTAGTCCTCGGGCTAGACGCTCTAAACGTACAGAGCAAAATAATGGCAAAGGGCGACATCACCCTTAAAGACGCCATAGCTGAAGCTACAGCAGCGGAGGTGACCAAGAAGTCAGCTGCCCAACTATGCCAAAATCGCGCTCCAGCACACCCACCGGCCGGCAAAGTTTTACCTAACGCAGAAGGGCAGCTGAGGATGGCCCATCATGAGGACCTCTCTTCATCGTCAGACAGTGATGAAGAAGAGGTCCATCGCCTGCGGTCTGATTGGGACCGATACCCGAAGTCCCAGCAACCGTGCGCTGGCTGCAGGGCCAACCATTACCGCTCCGATTGCAAATTTCGTGACGCGCTCTGCTACGAGTGCGGGAAATGAGGCCACATCAGACGGGTCTGCCGAAGCCTCCTTGGACCCAGCCAGACCTTGAAAGGAACCAATCTCCGCCAATCGACAGGGAATCACCCTGTCAGGCGAGAACTAGTAAACCACTCCTATAGAAACCGAACTGTGAGTCATCTAGCGAGACGGGAAGAGGCCCACCAAACACTCACTATTGGCCATGCCTCTTCACTAGACGCTAAGAAAATTTGGGTCAATGTGAACATTGAAAATCGGCCTTGCCAAATGGAAGTTGACTCGGGATCGTCTCTTTCAATGGTCTCATGGAAGACCCTCAAGCAACTCATCCCCACTATCCGGTGCCAAGATCTTCAATTCCAATGGCTCATGTTAAAGGACTACCAGGGGAACCGAATTCCAGTCGCAGGATCCAGTCGAGTCTGGGTTGCATTCAAGAACTGCACAGTGTACTTACCCCTGACAGTAATCAATAAGGACCGGCCTAGTCTGTTAGGCCTGCAATGGTTTGCACCACTCGGCATTGAAGTGGCAGGCATTAACTGAATCGGCGGCAGTGACTGGGAGGAAGACCTTGCCCACGAATTCAGGGACGTCTTTGAGGAAAAGCTAGCTGAGTACAAGGGGACCCCGATATCCTTCAGCCTTAATCCAAAGATAGCTTCCATCCGCCTTAAGCCTCGTTGAGTTCCGTTCGCTCTAAAACTGAAAATTGATGAGCAGCTTGATAAGTTGATTGCACAGGAAGTCTTAAAGCCAATTGACCACTCCCCATGGGAAATGCTGATTGTGACACCAATTAAGCCGGACGGCTCAATTAGAATTTGTGGGGACTACCGAGCCACCGTAAACCATGCCCTGCAACAGAACCCATATCCAGTGCTGGTGGTACAACACCTCCTCCATTCCCTGGGGGGCGGAAAATTCTTCGCTAAACTAGACTTAGCTCAGGCTTATCGGCAACTGCCGGTTGATGAAAAAACGGCACAGGCACAGACTATTGTAACACATCGAGGTGCCTTTAAGTGCACGCGGCTCCAATTCAGAGTCAGTGTAGCCCCAGGGATCTTTCAGAGCCTAATGGAGAGACTATTGCAGGGGATCAAGGGTGTTGTCCCCTATTTTGATGATGTGCTCATTGCTGCCCCCACTCCAAAAATCTTACGGGAGCGTTTAAGACTGGTATTACGAAAATTCCAGGAAGCAGGCCTGAAAATAAAAAAAAATAAGTGCAAACTGTGTACCGATCGTGTTGAATTCTTAGGGTATTTAATTGACAGTCAGGGTATTCACCCTACCATAGCAAATTGATAGCAAATTGAGAGCAATAAAAAATGCTCCCAGACCCCAGAACAAGACCGACCTCCAGGTGTTCTTAGGCCTCATCTATTTCTATAATGTATTCCTGCCGCACAAGGCGACTGTCGCTGAACCTTTACATCGTCTATTAGATAAAAAAGCAATTTGGGTATGGGGTCACAAAGAAGAGCAGGCGTTCCGTAATGTGAAAAAACTACTGACATCGGACGCCGTACTAATGCAGTACAATGAGACTTTGCCAATAAACATTACATGTGATGCATCGCCCTTTGGAGTGGGCGCCATTTTGAGCTTTGTGTTACCTAATGGTAACAAAGCCCCTGTTGCTTACTTCTCAAAGACGCTCTCGAAAACCGAGCGAAATTATAGCCAGATCGATAAAGAAGCCCTGGCAATTGTATCAGCTGTTAAAAGGTTTCATGAGTACGTGTACGGCCGGGTTTTCACCATTGTAACTGACCACAAACCATTGCTGGGGATCATCGCTGGGAACAAGCCAACTCCCTTACATACTTTCTCCCAGAATGACCCGCTGGTCAGAATTCTTGGCTGCCTACAATTATTGGCTACAATATCGTCCTGGTAAAGCCATTCCTCACGCCGACGCGCTGAGCCATACACCGCTCCCTGAAACTATCAACGATCCTGCACCAACGATGACAGCGTTGCAGATTGAGACACTCCACATGCCGCCATTAACTGCCCGTGACATTGCGAGAGAAACAAAATGCGACCCCATCTTGGCGCGAGTCCTCACATGGGTGGAATGCGGATGGCCATTGGACCAAGTACCAGACGACTTTGCACCATTCAAAAGTCGTCAAACAGAGTTGTTCTCGCAGAAGGGCTGGGGCGATAGAATCGTTATCCCAGAACGACTCCAACAGACACTGTTAAGAACCTTGCACGATAGCCACCCTGGCATCGTGCACATGAAGGGCCTCGCATGAAGCTACACGTGGTGGCCAGACATCAACAGACAAATCAAATCATGGATAAAACTTGCAAGAGATGCCAAGAAGTAAGCAACGCTCCAGCAAAGGCAACCCCAACCGAATGGGAGACGCCGCGGTGACCCTGGTCCCGCATCCATCTGGACTTTGCTGGACCAACCAAAGACCACATGTTTTTGCTAACCGTCGACACCTACTCGAATTGGCTCGAGATTCACCGAATGAGCAACACGACCACTGACGCGGTCATCAAAAGACTGGAAAGACTTTTTTCAACCCACGGATTATCAGACATTTTGGTATCCGACAATGGACCCCAATTTACTGTGCTGTCTTTTGAGCAGTACCTGGCTGACCGTGGTGTTCGACATGCGTTCACTTCGCCTGCGCACCCTGCTGCCAACGGTAGGGCTGAGCGCATGGTACAATTTGTCAAAAAGACTCTCCAAAAATTAGACTATGACAACATCGACGAGAAAATTTACCGGATCCTTTTCCTGCAGCACAACACACCTCACAGCATCACCAACAAAACTCCCACCAAGCTGCTAATGGGATGAAAGCTCCGCTCCCACTTCGATCAGTTACACCCAGCCTACGAACCGAAAAAGCCACTCAGATCCAGCGGCCAATGCCATACCTTCCAGGTAGGCAATTTAATATTCGCTAAAAACTTATCAGGCGATCCGCTGTGGGTAGAGGCGACCGTAATCTGCGTAACCGGCCCAAGATCATACCTCGTTCAGTGCCCTGACGATAGACTTTGGAAGTGCCACATAGATCAACTACGATCGCGGCTACCGTCTCGCATTTCCGAACTCCCTTATGACCAAACTGAGGGGGGGGGGAGATACAGAGGAAAGCGAATTACAATTAGAGGGAAACCTTTTCAAAGAGACTGATAATGGAACTGAAACGCAGGAACAGGAACCAGGGACTGGAGTGAGTTCACCTCAGGGAGTGGCCAGTGATATTGGTGACGACGTGAATGTGAACTTGGAACCAGAGGCACCCCTACCGTTAAACAACGATCTACCTCAGCAGAAGTGCAGCCAACCGCCAGGCACTTTGCGAAAATCGAAAAGACTAATAAAACAGCTGTCCTACCTTAAGGACTATGTAACCACGCCCCGTGGGCAGAAGCCGGGGGAAAGGGGTGTTGTGAATGAATAATACCAATAAAGTTATCTTGAGCTTGAAGTCAAGTGCAGGGTTCTGGCCCTGCACTTCTGATTGGCTGTTAATGGCAGGATCGGATTGGTCCGTTCAGGAGCATCTGATTGGCCATTAACAGGCCATTCCCATTGGTTAATGGAGCTAGCGCTCCAGGATTGCTATTGGTTGAATAGTTAATAAGTTGCCTATATAAGGAATGCTATAGCAGCCCTCCAGTTTGAGCTGTCACAATATGCAAATAAAGAGTTTGAAGTTCACTGTTTCTACCGGCTCGTCTCCATCATTCGCACCCATGCTCCAGACCTAACAGTAATAGTTCAAAAAAAGGGTTCCCAGAATCAGATGGATCTTTGAGAATGTTTTGAACTTTCTTAAGGCAGTGGGAGCTATGAATCTCTTCCAAAGAGGGGAGAAGACAACCAATGATCTTCTGGACAATGACATTAACCCTCTGGAGTGCTTTCCTATCTGCCATTGTGCAATTGGCAAACCCTACACAAGTGCAGTAAGTTAAGATACTCCCTATGGTGCAGCGGTAGAAGGTCACCAGAAGGTTCTCATTCAGTTGTTGTTTTCTGAGAAGCTTCAGGTAATATAATCTCTGCTGGGCCCTTTTGACCAGGGCTGCTGAGGACCAAGTTATTGTCTCCACACCACAAAAGCAACCAGTCCACCTCATCTCGGTAGGCAGACTCATCCCCCTAGAGATCAGTCCCACCACTGTTGTATCATCTGCAAATTTAGCAATAGTATTACTAACGTGAGTGGGAATGCAATCATGCACATGAAGAATATAGAGTAAGGGAGTCAACATGCAACCCTGTGGTGTAACCCAGTGTTAAGAATAAGGGATGAAGAGGTATGATTACCTAATCTGACCCTCTGTGAGTGGCCAGACAGGAAATCCATAATCCAAAGGCAGATTGAATTAGAAAGCCCAAGTTCCAGAAGTTTAGACACTAGTCTGTGTGGAAGAATTGTGTTAAATGCAGAACTAAAATCCACAAAAAGCATCCTCACATAGCCCTCCCACTTGAGTCAGAGCAGTGTGAAGAGTGATGGCTATAGTGTCCTCTGTAGATCTATTTTTTTCTGTATGCAAACTGGTGTTTATCAAATGTATGCGGAAGACTGAAATGATGTGCCGGCAGACCGATTTCTCAAAGCACTTTATGATAATAGGAGTGAGTGCCACTGGTCTGTAATTGCTGAGGTTATTGATAGGGAACTTCTTTGGCAGCAGAACAATGGTGGAAGCCTTCAAACAAGATGGAATAGTGGATTGGGATAAAGACCAATTGAAGATCCTGGAAAAGACTCCAGCCAACTGATCAGCACAGTCTTTAAGCACTCGGACAGAGATACCATCATGACTGGCAGCCTTTCTAGAGTCTACAGCCCTCAGAATACTCCTCACCTCCTGTTCTTCCACAATGGGGTGGGGGCTACAATTGGCTGGTAGTTGTGTTTTATCTGTCTCTGATGTCTCCACTTCAAAGGGAGCAAAAAATGATTCTGTTGCTCTGCCAATGAAGCATCCCCTTCAGCAGGGATGACATTGGTTGGTTGATGGTTTGTAATTTGTTGAATCCCTTGCCACACCTGCCTCATGTTATTGCTATAAAAATTATCCTCAATCTTCCTCTTATAATCAGTCTTGGCCTTCCAAATACCTTTCTTCAGATTAGCTCTGGCAACACTGTATCTTGCCCCACTACCGGACCTAAAGGCTTGGTCCTGTTATGCAAGAGGCGCTGGACTTCCTTGGTCATCCAGGGTTTCTGATTGGGATAGATCCTAATACATTTATCCACAGTGATAGTATCTGTGCAGTGTTTGATATAGCACAGAACAGTTGCAGTGTGCACCTCTAGGTCAGGGTGGTAAAATATGTCCCAATTTGTGTTCTCAAAACAATACTGAAGTTATTGGGAAGCATCTTCTGGCCAAGATTTCACTGTCTTTATTATAGGCAGAGCCCGTCTCCTAAGAGGGATATAAGCTGGTGCTAAAAGCAGTGACATATGGTCTGATTGTCCCAAATGTGGTAATTATATAACCTTGTAGCCATGTTTGATGTTGGCATATACTTTGTCCAATATGTTTGCTCCTCTAGTAGCACACTTAACATGCTGATAGAATTTAGGGAGCACTTCTTTTAAATCAGCTTGATTAAAGTCCCCTGCACAGCATCAGGATACTTATTCTGCTGATTACTAACAATGTTATTCCAAAGCTATGGTAGTAGTGGCATCAGGTGAGATATAGACTGCAGTAATCAAAACCACACTGAATTCCCATGGAAGATATATGGGTCTACATTTAAGTGTCATATACTCCAGATCCATGGAGCAGCGGCTGTCTACAGTCTATGTATTGATACACCAGCTTTTGTTCACATAAAGGATTAAACCTCCCCCTTTGATCTTGCCAGAATCTCTACTCCTGTCCTGCCAGTGAGCTATGTAGCCTTCCAGCTCAACAGCTGCATGTGGAATGAGTGAATGAAGCAAGTTTCTGTGATTAGCAAAACACAGCAGTTCTTGATGAATTTAGTCTTTGCAATCTGTTGCCTTAATTCACCCATTTTGTTAGTCAGAGATCTTGCATTGGTAATGAAAAGAAGGACCAGGGTTGACATGATAGTAGTCTTCCAAAATTTGAGGAAACCTAGGCAGAGACTAAGCAAAAAATCCATAAAAGCAACAAGCTTTTTCTCCAGTAATATTGTACTACTAACTAGAGCATACAAAACATTTGCTAGGCCAATTCTTGAATACAGCTCATCTGTGGGGAATCCATACTGCATATCGGACATTAATACAACTGAGTGAGTCCAGAAGTATTTCATGAGAAGAGTCCTCCTCTCCTCTATTTGCAACAGAATATCCTATGCCTCCAGACTTGAAATGTTAGGCTTAGATAACTTAGAACTATGCCACCTTCGGTTTGACCTAACCGTAGTACATAAAATTATCCATTAAAATCCTACCTGTTCAGCTTCAACCTCAACAATACACGAGCACACAATAGATACAAACTCAGGGTAACCCTGAGTAAATAGTAATAGTAATAGTAAATAGATATACTTATATCTATTACCTTGTAAGCGATTGACAAATTAAATAAATCAAATAAATAAATAAACCTTACAAAACTCAATTGCAGGAAATACGACTCCAGCAACAGAGTGGTCAGTGACTGAACTCTGTGGTTTCTTCCCCAAACCCCCAAAACTTTAACCTCAGACTGTCTACTGTTGACCTCACCCCATTCCTAAGAGGTCTGTAAGGGGCGTGCATAAGCACACCAATGTGCCTACTGTCCCTGTCTTAATGTTCACTTTTATTTGTATCTATTTCATGTATTAATAGTCATGTTTACACTTATATATATTATCAAATGCATGCTTGACAAAATAAATAAATAAAAATAAAACAAAAACAATAGTTACAATGACACTTTTGAGCATGCCAAAGTTTTGACTCTTTCAAGACTGTATTTTCTTCTGTTTTATTTTTCAGAAATGGTATTTATTTTCATTTACATTTAGATTAGCTTTGCGGCAGCAGATGGAAAGACTTGGAGTGAAATTACAATAAAATTACATCAGAAACCATTGAGAAATTAAAACTAAGTGGCAACCTTCTCCAAAGCTTTGGTTGGTTGGTTGGTTGGTTTGGCTTATTTTAGCTACATTACCCTCTCACTGTGTGTGACATATATTTAAGCTACTCTGCTCATTGCAGGATGGATAAAAAACAGAAATCTTTTCAGGAAAAAAAAAAGAGAATAAAATCCGTGAACCAAAACTACTGTTTCTCATTTTTTAGATGACATGTCCGGGGATTGTTGAAAAGCAGCTACTGTATGTACATCTACCTTTAAATTGTCTCTACAATTTATATACAGTAGTAATATATTTTGAATAAGGATGCTTACGTTGTTGTTCAGTCATTCAATCATTTCTCACTCATTATCATGCAATGGATGAATGTCTGTGGAGATGCTCAGACATCTACAGTAGGTCATGGTGATTCCAAAGGTGCTTTTTCTCAAGAGACAACTGGATTTTCTGGTTTTTCTTTGAAGACATTTCACTTCTCATCCAAGAAGTTTCTTCATCCAAGAGCTGAAGAAGCTTCTTGATTGAGAAGTGAAACGTCTTAAAAGAAAGACCATTTGCCTTTTGAAAAACAGCCCCTTTGGGACATGCAATGGATGTGATTTTTCTGAGGGCTATCCTTCAAGAGTTGCTTCTTTGACTTCTAATGACTCAGCTATAGTGTCTATCCAGAGGTGGTCTTCAGCAGGTTCTGACCAGTTCTGGAAAACCGATAGCGGAAATTTTGAGTAGTTCGGAGAACTGGCAAAAAACACCTCTGACTGGCCCTGCCCCCATCTATTCTCTGCCTCCCAAGTCCCAGCTGATTGGCTGGCTCTTCTTTTGTTGCCCTGCACAGGAGAACAGAGCTGGAAAGCAGGTTAGTGGGGTGGGGAGGGAATGGAGATTTTACAGTATCCTTCCCCTGCCAGGTCCACCAAGCCATGTGTCATGCCCCTGTTGGAATCTGATTCCAAAGGGGAGGTCGAGCAGCTGACAGAGAGTGGGAGTGTGGCTCCAGTGGCTGTGGAAGAAACTGGGGAAGGGCACAGTCTGGCTGGGCATTCAGAGGAAGACCCAGAGCCATCTCCTCTTCATCCTAGAGCACGCAGGGAGGAATGGAAAAGGGAGCAATGTGGATTATGTGATTTTGGGAGAGAAAGGGGCCCTGATTCCCTTCATTAGCTGCAGCTGGGAAAACAGGATTTAAAAAGTGTGTTTGCAGCACCTTTCTGGAAGCAAAGCATGAATTATATTTGTTTGTCGTGGTTTATCTGGGTTCTGGAGTCCTCCCAACTGTGTGTGGTTTGTTATCTTTTAAAGTCTGCAATTTCTTATCCTGCCTTGTCTCATTAATTGCTGCCGTGTGGTTTTTGTGGATTTTTATTTACAGTTTATATGGACTTTGGGTTCGGACTGAATTTCTTCCCTTTAAAGACTGTTCTTGGGAGAGTTTTTTTTTCTCTCCAGCCAAAGATAACTGGACATTGGGGGCCAAGTTGGAGGCATTAAAGGGACTTTAACTATTTTTGTGACTTTGTTGCTTTTGAGCCATGCGCCTGGTTATCACACCATTCCCATAGAACCGGTAGTAAAAAAAAGAATGAATCCCATCACTGTGTCTATCTATTTTCTCTTCTGTCAGCTTCTTTTATAGAATATAGAATATCAGATTTGGAAGGGATCTTGGAGGTTTTCTAGTCTGACTCCCTGCTCAAGCAGGAGACCATATACCAAGCTATTCTCCAAAGGCCCTGAAGACCAGACAAGGAATAATGGATAGAAACTGAACAAGGAGAGATTCAACCTGCAAATAAGGAGAAACTTTATGACAGTGAGAACAATCAACTGCTGGAACAGAAGTTGCCTTCAGAAGTTGTGGGAGCTTCATCCCTGGGAGGCTTTCAAGAAGAGACTGGATTGCCATCTGTCGGAAATGGTGTACGGCAGGGGTGTCCAACCTTTCAGAAGATGAAAATTTGGTTTGGGCCGCACATAAAATAAATAAATTTTGCGGGGGGGGGGAGAAAGCTCGCCCGCCTCGCGCCTACCTCTCCTCCTGCAAATAGCCGGGCTGGATGCGGCAGGACTGGAAGATGAGGACCAGGAGGCTCAGTGCAGCAGCAACAGTGGCGGCGGTGGCAGAAGTGGCAATGGTGGTGGGGCCAGAAGCGGTGACAGCGGCACAAGCAGCGGTGGTGGGGGAAGAAGCGGTGGCGGGGGCAGAAGCGGCGGCGGGGGCAGAAGCGGCAGTGGGGGCAGAAGCAGTGGTGGTGGGGGGGGCAGAAGTGGTGGCGGCAGGGGCAGAAGTGGCGGCAGCAGGGGAAGAAGTGGTGGCGGGGCAGAAGCGGAGGAGGCAGAAGCGGTGGCGGCAGTTGGGGTGGGCACTGGGCCACATTACGAGGTGAACCTGGGCCGCATGCAGCCCGCGGCTCACAGATTGGACAAGCCTGGTGTACAGTCTCTGTTATGTTTTGAGCATGGGCAAGAAAGAATGGAGACAAGCCTCTGAACGGTAAACTTCAGCTCTTTATTTACATCCTGACTTGCTTAATTTAACAGCAGTAAAACCCGCCTTATATAGGCAAACCCTGTAACGTTTAACCAATAACGAGCTAGGAACGTTAGCTCTTATAACCAATAAGAACTCTCTGTTAAGGGCCAATTGGATTCCCCGGAACGGGCCAATCCGGTCCGGCCGCTTAACAGCCAATCAGAAGTGCAGGGCCAGAACCCTGCACTTACTTCAAGCTCACACTTTATTAATCTTATTGCATACACAAGACCCCTTCCCCCTGGCTTCTTATTTCAAGGCGCAGTTACATAGTCCCTTAGGTAGGACAGTTGTCTTTTTAGTCTCTTTGATTTTCGTTATATCGGCTGGTTGCAATCATGCTGAGGTAGATTGTTGTTTGGCAGTGGGGCTGTTTCTGGTTCAGAGTTCACTTCTACGTCGTTGCCCACATTTTCTGCAATTCCCTGAGGTGCAACCGTTTCTCCCTCTGGCTCCGCTTCCTGAGTTTCTATTAAACTGTCGTTTCCTTCGAACTGGTTTCCTAGAATTTCATCTTCTTCCGTACCTCCCCCCCCCTCAGTTTGGTCATAGGGGATTTGCGGACTGGCCGCTGAAAGCCGCAATCGTAATTGGTCGATATGCTGTTTCCAAAGTTTATCGTCAAGGCATTGCACAAGGTAGGATCTGGGGCCGGTTACACGTACTACTGTTGCTTCCACCCACAACGGGTTGCCCAATAGGTTTTTTGCATAAACCAGGTCTCCTACCTGGAAGGTGCGACAGCGGCCGCTGGATCCTAGTGGTTTCTCCGGTTCATAAGCCGGGTGCAACCGGTCGAGGTGGGAGCGGAGCTTTCATCCCATTAGCAGTTCAGCAGGAGTTTTGTTGATGATGCTATGTGGGGTGATGTGTTGCAAGAAGAGGATTTGATTGAACTTGTCATCAATGTTGTCGTAGTCTACCTTTTGCAAGGTTTTCTTCACAAATTAGACCATGCGTTCTGCTCGGCCATTGGTTGCAGGGTGCACAGGTGAGGTGAGCGCATGGCGGATGCCGCGGTCAGCGAGGTACTGCTCGAACGCTAGTGCAGTATATTGTGCGCCGTTATCAGATACCAGGACGTCTGGTAATCCGTGGGTTACAAAGAGTCTGTTTAAAATTTTGATAACCGCCTCGGAGGTCATGGTCATCATGCAATGAATTTCGAGCCAATTTGAGTAGGCGTCGACGGTAAGCAGGAAAGTGTGACCTTTGGTTGGCCCCGTGAAGTCCAGGTGAATTCGGGACCAGGGTCCACGTGGTGTCTCCCATTCAGTAGACATGGCTTTTGGTGGGGCGTTGCTGACTTCTTGGCATTTGGGACAAGCTTTAACCCACTGTTCGATTTGCTTGTCAATGCCTGGCCATCATGCGTAGCTTCACGCAAGGGCTTTCATTCGCATGATGCCGGGGTGGCCATCGTGCAAAGTTCTCAGTAGCGCTTTTCGGAGCCATTCTGGGATAACGACTTTATCACCCCAGATGACACAGCCTTTCTGGGAGAAGAGCTCGGTCTGTCGAGACTTGAATGGTGTGAAGTCATCTGATAACTGGTCCAATGGCCATCCGCGTTCTACCCAGCCTAGGACTCGTGCTAGGGTGTGGTCGCGTTTGGTTTCTCTCGCAATATCTCGGGCGGTCAGTGGCGGCGAATTGAGTGCCTCGATTTGCAATGTGGTTACCGTTGGTGCCAGATCGTCGAGAGTCTCTAGAAGCGGTGCTCGGCTCAATGCGTTGGCGTGGGGAATGGCTTTCCCCGGGCAGTATTGCAGCCGATAGTTATAAACAGCTAAGAATTCTGACCATCGGGTCATCCTTGGGGATAATATGTAGGGAGTCGGCTTATCTCCGGCTATTATCCCTAACAAAGGTTTGTGGTCAGTCACAAAAGTAAAACCCTACCATACACGTATTCGTGAAATCTTTTCACAGCTGAGACAATTGCGAGGGCTTCTTTATCAATTTGTCCATAGTTCCGCTCTGTTTTTGAAAGAATCTTTGAGAAATATGCAACAGGGGCTTCGTTCCCATTAGGCAGTACATGGCTCAAAATGGCGCCCACCCCAAAAGGTGATGCATCACAGGTTATAACTAGCGGCAAAGTCTCGTTATACTGCATGAGTACAGAGTCAGAAGTGAGCAGTTTTTTAACATTTCGGAACGCCTGTTCTTCACGATAACCCCATAACCAATTTGCTTTTTTATCAAACAATCGGTGTAACGGTTCAGCGACAGTTGCTTTGTGCAGTAAAAATACATTATAAAAATTGAGGAGGCCTAGGAACACCTGGAGATCGGCCTTGTTTCGTGGCCTGAGAGCATTTTTGATCGCTTTTAATTTACTTTCGGTAGGGTGAATGCCCTGTCTATCAATCAGGTACCCTAAAAACTCAACACTGTCAGTACACAATTTACATTTGTTTTTTTTAACCTTAAGACTGGCCTCTTGGAAATTTTTTTAGGACTAATTTTAACCGGTCCTGTAAGAATTTTTTTGTAGGGGCTGCAATTAATACATCGTCAAAATAGGGGACCACACCCTTAATTCCTTGCAATAACCTTTCCATAAGGCTCTGAAAAATCCCCGGGGTTACACTCACTCCGAATTGTAGCCGGGTACATTTAAAGGCACCTCAGTGCGTCACAATAGTTTGGGCCTGTGCCGTTTTTTCATCTACTGGTAATTGCTGATATGCCTGAGCTAAATCCAATTTAGCGAAAACTTTCCTGCCCCCCCAGGGAATGGAGGAGGTGCTGCACCACCGGAACTGGATATGCGTTCTGCTGCAGGGCATGGTTCAAAGTGGCCTGGTAGTCCCCACAAATTTGGATTGACCCATCTTGCTTAATGGGTGTTACAATAGGGGTTTCCCACGGGGAGTGATCGAGGGCTCCAACACCCCCTGAGCTATCAGTTTGTCAAGTTGTTCATTGATTTTTGATTTTAAGACAAACGGAACTCGACGGGGCTTTAGGCGAATGGGAGCTATTTTTGGATCTAAGCTGAATGAGATCGGGGTCCCCTTGTACTCGCCTAAGCTGTCTGCGAAGACGTCCCTGAACTCATAGATAAGGTCTTCCTACCAGTCACAGCCACCGACTCGGTTTATGCTGGCCACTTCAATGCCTGAGTGGCGCGAACCATTGGAGGCCCAGTAGGCTAGGCCTATCTCCATCGATGACCATTAAAGGTAAGTACGCTGTGTGCTTCTTGAAGGAGACTCGGACTCTGCAGGACCCGATGACAGGAATTCGATTCCCCTGGTAGTCCTTGTGAATGAGGCGTTGGAAACTGAAATCTTGGCGTTGAATTGTGGGGATGAGTTGCTTGAGTGTCTTCCAAGACACCATCGAGAGAGATGATCCCGAGTCGACCTCCATGTGGCAAGGCTGGTTCTCGATGGCTACCATGACTCGGATTTTCTTAGTGTCCAAGGCTGAGGCGTGACCGATAGTGATAGTATGGTGAGCCTCTTCTCTCTGCAAAGCTCAATTTCTGTAGGAGTGGTTTACTGGCTCTTGCCTTATAGGATGGTTTCCTGTCGATTGGTGATAGTTAGCCCCTTTTGAGGCCTGACTGGGTCCTGGCAAGCTGCAGCAGACCCGTCCGATGTGGCCTCGTTTCCCGCACTCATGGCAGAGTGCGTCGTGGAATTTGCATTCGGACCTGGCATGGTTGACTCCACAGCCAGCGCAAGGGCGTAAAGGCTTCGGGTGAGGGTCCCAGTCGGACCACAGTCGATGGACCCCTTCTTCATCACTGTCTGATGATGAAGAGAGGTCCTCGTGGTGCGTTGTCGCAAGCTGCCCTTCTGAACTAGGTGAGATTTTGCTGGCCGGCGGTGGTACCGGAGCGCGGTTTTGGCGTAGTTGTGCAGCCGACTTCCTGGCTGCTTCTGCTGCCATAGCATCGGCGATGGCGTCGGCAAGGCTGATGTTGCCTTTCGCCATCAGCTTGCTTTGGATGCCTGGTGCATCTAGTCCCAGAACTATGCGATCTCTTAATGCTTCTTCTAGATCAGTGAATCTGCAGAGGCCTCCCAAATTTCGGAGGTCTGCTATGAAGTCGGCCACGCTTTCTCCCTTTCGCTGGCTTCTTTGATAAAAATCGTAGCGTCTCACGAGAGTAGGCATGGTCGGGGCATAGTGGTCTCACAGGATAGGTTCGAGGTCGTCCCAATCCATGGCCTTCACTTCTCGGGGTTTGGCTAGTGCTTTAGCCATCTTAAATACGGTTGGACTGCAATGCGTTAGGAACACCACCCATTTCTTCCCGGCTGTGGCGTCCTTTAAGTTGTTCGTCTCTAGGAACATTTGGAAACGATCCATTTACGACTCCCAATCTTCTTGTGTTGGATCGAACGGAGTGAGTGGTACGATGCCGCCGGACATGGTTCTGTTGTTGGCGTCATCTGTCACGTGCTCGGTGTTCTTCGAAGTTTCGTTGGTTCAGATATCTCCATATCCCAACCTCGGCGCCAGTGTTATGTTTTGAGCATGGGCGAGAAAGAATGGAGACAAGCCTCTGAACGGTGAACTTCAGCTCTTTATTTACATTGTGACTTCTTCAATTCAACAGCAGTAAAACCCGCCTTATATAGGCAAACCCTGTAACATTTAACCAATAACGAGCTAGGAACGCTAGCTCTTATAACCAATAAGAACTCTCTGTTAAGGGCCAATCGGATTCCCCGGAACGGGCCAATCTGGTCCGGCCGCTTAACAGCCAATCAGAAGTGCAGGGCCAGAACCCTGCACTTACTCCAAGCTCACACTTTATTAATCTTATTGCATACACAAGAGTCTCCTTCTTTGACAAGGGGTGGGACTGGATCAGCTACAAAGTCCCTTCCAACTCTGGTTATCTGTTTCCTGTTAGGATAGTAGGAGGCCCAACGAAAAGCGAAAGGAAATATTTGCTTAAGGAATTTCCTTTTGAAATTCTGACATCTTATAATCGATCAGCATTGTCAGATTAACATGAAGACCCAACCACAACCTCTAGAAGCAAGTCATTGCACTGATTAATTGTTCTCACTGTCAGGAAATTTCTTCTTAGTTCTAGGTTGCCTCTCTTCTTGATGTCAACTCATGAAACATTCCTATGCATGTTTTCAAGTTGCCATAAATGGGGGGGGGGGGGATATGAAGGAGCAGAACAGCAGTTTAAAACCAGAAATACATTGCACCCCATCTTAAAAAGATTGTAGCAGATCTTCTGCCCCCCATAATCCTTCATTGGAGAATGTGATTGATAACACCCAGCCCATGAATGTGCTTCATTGGAAAATCTGATTTATGATACACCCTGGGGGGAGTGGGGAAACAATATCATAGGTGACTATAAGTTATGTATGCCAGAGTTGGCTTCATTTAGGTTAATGCTGGTATGTTGCTCCTAATAAATCTTTTGAATTTTTTTGAAGCTTGGCTCGAGGCTCATGGTTTAATTAGGGCAATCGCCAGAACCCTGACACTTGATTAGTTTCCATCCATTGCTTCTTGTTCTGCCTTCATCTGCTTTGGAGGATAGGTTGACTCCCTTCTACTTTGTGGCACCTGCTCAATTATTGGAAATCAGCTATCACATTACCCCCTGGTTCTTCTTTTCATTAAACTAGACATACCCAATTCCTGACACCTAGTTGAATGAATGCTTCTGTTAGCATTTGTGGTTTATTTCATTCTGTGTTTTGTTCTTCATCAAATCCAAGGTTTTCCAAACCATTTTCTTTAGCACCACAATGCAAAGCATCAGTGATGCTATTGGGATTTCACAGACCATTGATTTTAATGTGCCATCTCCATCTCCTAGTAGGTCCAGAAAATTAAGTGCCTATCCCTCTTTTTCGAGTGATGTGATGATCAAGATCAATTGACTTGGGATCCCAACTTAAGGGTTTCCCCTCTGAGATTTGTTGCCCACCCATTGAAAAGTAGGACTTCTTGAAATAACAAATCCAGTTTCTTATCCCATTAAATTTCCTGTCTGCTTAGATAGAGCGGTTCACAAGATGTTTCATTTTGGTGCTGATGTGGGTATCAGGTATTTGATCAACATGATACTGATAGTGCAGCCTGTTCTGGTTTCGTGTTGAAGCTTTTAAGCTGCTCCTGCCTTTAAGCATATTATTTTCTGGTTAATTCCAGGTCTCTTTCTATATAAAGGCCCAGACATACACATACCATATAAGTAAAATTAACTTAACTCTTTTCTGGATGTTTGAATTTAGACCATGTGGTTCAGAGCAAACCAAAACATATTTTTTATCCTTATTTCACCTTTAGCTATAGAACAAACTTGGAAATAAGATAAGTTGGAGTGCACAGTTAAGCCATGCATCAGTCTTTTTTTTTTTTAAACAAATTTTATTAATTTTACAGAAAACACAATACACAATCCAGGCATAACAACTTGAAAAGTCTTTTCTAAAAGAAAAATTAGTAATAATTAAAGAAGAAAGCCAATAGAACATATAAAATGATTTCAAATTGTAATATCAATATTTACATTATCTATTTAACTTTATATCTTATCCAGACTTCTCCTTTTATCCAAATTATATTTCTTGCTTAATAAAATTTTATTGCCTTTCATAAACATACAAAACACAAAACATAAACAAAACTAAAAGATCTTTTCTGAAGGCTGCTTGATCCCAGGTTGAAACTCTTCACACAGACACAAATTCAAACATCATATTCACTTTATATATCCTTCCATATCTTATTATCATTTCCTTTTTTTATATAAACCAATTTTATTAATTTTACAAAAACAGTGCACAAACAATCAAGGCATAACAGCTTATAAATTCTTTTCTTTAAAAAAAATAGTGATAATTAAAGAAGAAAACCAATAGAGCATAATGATTCCCAATTATAGTATCAATATTTACTTTATCTATTTAACTTCGTATCTTATCCCAACTTCTCCTTTTCATCCAAATTATTTGTTAATTAAAATTTTATTGCCTTTTATCAACATACAAAACCCCAAAAAACATAACAAAACCTTTATATATCCTTCCATATCTTATTACCATTTTCAATAACATTCTTTGTCTGTTCTATTTCCAACTATCCATTCATCTTTTTTCTTTTACTATACTTCTCCTATACACTAATTGGAGTGACGTCTTTAACTCATTACCCTAACTTAAAAGTACTTCATATAACACTTAATTTATCTTGGGATTCTGTTTAATAGATTCTAAAATTACACAATGAATTTTATACTCTAAATACACATATAAAAACACAATCTTATGTACCTTCCAGAATCCCTCTTTTATCCTTAATTAAATTAACCCATTGTCTCTGAATAAACTTTTTTTTCTTTAGATCTTGCTTCCCCCCATTGAGGCTTCTCCTCCCCCCCTTTCTCTCTTGCTTATTCTTCTCCTTGCCCTTTTTACCCCTTTGTCTCTCCTCCTCCCTTTTCTTACTCCCTTTCCTTTGCTTTCTAACCTTGCATCCACCTTTCCTCTCATTTTTCTCTTTTTTGGTTGTTTTTTTCAATTCTTAAAATCCCCTTTTTCTTATCCTTTTTCTCCTCCTCCCCAGAAAGAATCCATTGTTCATCAAAGATGGCTTCTTCTTTCTCTTCTTCTTTGTCCCAGTCATTCTGCTGCGTAGTCAACTTTTCATAAGTACATAACGCCATTTCTAAAAATTGAAATAAAGTGCCCAAAGTATCTTCCTTTTTATATTTTTGATATTCAGTCTTTAGTTCATCCACAAGCGATGCCATCATGAAAAGAGAAACTTTTCCCAAAACAACCAGAAGTATTTTTAATCAAAAATAATTCAAAAAAAGTTCCAAAAATTAATACTTTTCTTCATTCTTCTCTTTCTCTTTCTGGGGTTAATGTTTAATCAAAGAGGTCCAATTACCATATACCTTTCTTTGGGATTCTAGGCAATCTCCTCCTTTTTCAGCTTCTGCTCCAATTTTTTTTCCTCTCCCTTCCCACTTGCAACATCAATTTTAAATAATAAGAAATCCATACCTCTAATAAGGGTTTTCCAATTTCTTAAATTTTTCAATGTCCAAGAACCCTTTTGTCCCTAAGCTTCAACTTTCAGAATAATTCACCTTCAATGCCCAGACATATTTCAAATCTGCTGTTTCCATGGGGTGGGAGAGTGAAGAAAAAAAAAAGTTCCCTTTAACAGCTTCTCTGCCGCTTTCGATCTTCTTAGGGATACAATGTATCCTCCAGCAATTCAGACAGCTCAGTTCCAACGAATTTGAAATATGTTGATTGACCCGGCTCAGACAGCGCTTTCACTCTTCTTGCTTCCTCCAGCACAATCTTACCCGGTTGCTGGCTTCTTTGTGGTGGCCATTGCTGACCGCCGCTCCACCACCTTGGGAAAAAGGGGTTTTCCCGGATGAGGAGGGGGTCTGTGGCACCCCCAACCTCCTATCCGGCTCCCCTCTCTCTTCGGCTGTCCCTACAGGGCAACCATATCCCCCTGACCCGTTTGGATCGGGGGTACCTCGGTGACAAGCACAGCAGGAATCGCAAGCGGTCGCAAATTCCTGCTGCCACCGAAGCCACGCAGAACTGGACTCCAAGCCATGCATCAGTCTTGTGGGCTTAATATAAGAACTTAGAACGCATCCTAAAGATTTACAAAGAATTTCTGTTGCCTCAAATAATTTCTCGCTATTTTCTATTTAAATTTATAGATCTGATTGGCTGACTTCACTGGAGGTTGTTAAGAAGAGACTTAAAAACTTAAGAAGACACTGGACAGCCACTTGTCTGAGATGGTATAGGCTCACCTATTTGAGCAGGGGGTGGAATGTGTTGACCTCCAAAGTCCCTTCTGAGTTCTATTCTGAGTTTCAAAAAGTTATCCTTGCTCCTTCTTTTTGATGTGTTTCTGAACAATAGGAAAGAAAGAAAGAGAGGGGAGGGGTGGGGAAGGAAGGAAAGGAAGGAAGGAAGGAAGGAAGGAAGGAAGGAAGGAAGGAAGGAAGGAAGGAAGGAAGGAAGGAAAGAAAGAAAGAAAGAAAGAAAGAAAAAAAGAAAGAAAGAAAGAAAGAAAGAAAGAAAGAAAGAAAGAAAGAAAGAAAGAAAGAAAGAAAGAAAAGACAAAGGAAAGATGGAAGAGAAGATGGAAGGATAAAGGGATGAAAGAATGGAAGGAAGAAGGAAGGAAGGAAAAGAAAAAGGAAAGAAGGAAGAGAAGATGGAAGGGAGGGAGGGAGGGAGGAAAGGATGGATAGAGGGATGGAAGGAAGGAAGTTTATTTGTAGATAATACTGACAATTGGCAGACAACATTTATTTCTTACAATAGCTGGAGGTCACAACCGCAGCCGCAGGTCCTAAAGTCTTTCTAAGAGAAATCTACATTGTATTTTTTGCAAGACAGACTTATAGTTCTGAAAAGAGGCTGGGGGGGAAAAAGCAGAAGGCAGTAAAAATGGCAGAAATACAAATCATGTATTTTTCTAAGCATCCCTTGTGAGGCAGAGGGATCAAGAAAGTATTCTCTTGTACAATATTCCTTCTGTGCAAGCACCAAGTGAAAAGCACAATAGCAAGGCAGAGCAAGATTGACAAAAAAATGATTGCATTGTATTTATTTGTTTAAATTATATGGCCACCCACCTCTTTCAAGGTAACTCTGGAAGGTACATGATAAAATATGTGTAATGCAACACAATAAGATGTATAAACAGAGCAGAAAAAGAGAGAGAGGATCAAAACATCAAAAGGGATGCAATGAAATTCCAAAATGAAAAGAAATAAAGCTCTCACAAGACTTATGATGGAGCTCTGGCAGTTTAAGAGAAGAGAAATGAGATGCTGCACCAGGATAGGAGAAAGGGACAATAACCTGGGGCAAAAAGTGCAAAGAAAGACCCAGAGAAGAAATGCATAGTTCTTCTGAAAGGTGTTAAGAGCTTTTGTTAAAGAGCAACAGATGCGAAGAAAGAAATATGTGGTTACTATCTGGATACCCATGCTTCACAACGACACTATGTGATTTGGCTATGCAGGAAAACTCTGGTTCACAATATGTTGGCTCAATGCTGTTCAGTGATTGAAAACATATAAGGGAATATTGCTCCCACCACCTTGAGTCCAGAAGCAGTTCCATAGGTGGAAGGCACAGACATTTTGGTGAGGTACCAATGTTTAGTAATGTAAGGAGCCCCAGGCCGCTCCTGAGTTAAGAAGTGGAACATCTGCCAGTTTGAACTGAGGTAACAGAATGTGAGTCAACTGGCACTTGGAAGAGAGTTCTTTTCAGGTGGGGAGGGGGAATAGAACTCCTTAGCATCAGAGCATGTTAATTGCTATATTAAGAAATATTAATGCTCTCATGGTCATTTTGAAAAATCCTTTCTTAGCAAGCACCTAGAAGCCAAGAGGAACATACGCACCAAATTTCAAGTTCCAATCCATTGGGCTTGTAACCTCTGGTGATCACAGAAAAAGAAGTGCAAGATCTATTATACAGACAGAAGCCAGGAAAAGCACCAGGGCCAGACAAGATAACGCCTTCTTGCTTAAAAGTCTGTGCTGACCAATTGGCCTCCATCTTCACCCGAATCTTCAATAGATCACTAGAGATGTGCTATGTTCCTTCCTGCTTCAAATGTTCTACCATCATCCCAGTGCCAAAGAAGCCCTTCACCAAGGAACGGAATGACTACAGACCAGTTGCTCTAACATCTGTAGTTATGAAAATCTTTTTGTGCTGTCCCACCTGAAAACCATCACGGATCCGCTCTTAGATCCCATGCAGTTTGCATACTGAGCAAATAGATCGACAGATGATGCTCTTAACATGGCTCTGCATTACATCCTACAACACCTTGAATCTCCAAATACCTACGCAAGGGTCCTCTTTGTAGATTTCAGTTCAGTATTCAATACCATCATTCCAGACACTCTTCTAAGTAAACTAAACCAACTAGCAGTACCTGAACACACTTGTAAGTGGATCATAAGCTTGCTAACAAACAGGAAGCAGCAGGTGAAGCTAGGCAGAATCACATCCAATACCTGTACAATCAGCACAGGGCCCCCCCAAATCTGTGTGCTATCTCCACTTCTCTTCTCCCAATATACCAATGACTGCATCTCAAACGATCCATCCGATAAAATACTGAAGTTTGCTGATGACACAACAGTGATTGGTCTCATTCGAGACAACAATGAATCTGCATACAGACAAGAGGTTATATAACTTGCCTCAAGGTGTAACCAGAGCAATCTGGAACTGAACACACTCAAAACTGTAGAAATGGTGGTAGACTTTAGAAGAAACCCTCCTATACTACACCTCTTGCAATTCCAGACAACACAGTAGAAACAGTAGAAACCTTCAAATTTCTAGGTTCTACTACATCACATGACCTAAAATGGACACCTAACATCAAAAACATCATCAAAAAAGCACAACAAAGAATGTTCTTTCTGTGCCAACTCAGAAAGCTCAAACTGCCCAAGGAGCTGCTGATCCAGTTCTACAGAGGAATGATTGAGTCTGTCCTCTGCACCTCTGACTGTCTGGTTTGGTTCTGCAACCCAACAAGACAGACACAGAATTTCTGGAAGCAAGCCATTCCATTGATTGTCCTCAGCGTTAGGAAGTTTCTCCTTAATTCCAGGTAGCTGCACTCCTTGATTCGTTCCACCCATTTTTTTTCTTGTCCTGCTCTTCTTCTACCTTCTTCACTTGTAAAAGAAGGAGGGAGGGCAAAGATGGAGGAGGAAAAAGAGGAAGAGGAGGAAGAAGAAGAAGAAGAAGAAGAAGAAGAAGAAGAAGAAGAAGAAGAAGAAGAAGAAGAAGAAGAAGAAGAAGAAGAAGAAGAAGAAGAAGAAGAAGAAGACACACATGGACATAATTGGTTGACCAAGAGTCCAAGTCATAGGGTTATCTTGGTGGGAGATCTCCTCCTTCTCCTCTAATTTATTAGATTTGCCCTAACTCTGGTGGTCATTTGAAAAATGGTAAAGACTCAACTATTCTAAATATGTGAAAACGGAGTGGCATCTTCTATGTATCTCTGAACATGCTGTTTTAGTGTTACTGAAGGATCATTTACCAAACCCTTAATATTGCTAATTAATGACTGCATTCAAGTATGACTGTCGATTTTAATTGTTAATACTGATGGCTTTCAAGTGTGTAACTTGTAATGAATATTACAATTATACATACTCTGGGTATTTTATTGTTTTATATTTTAAGTTTTATTGTGGATGTTTACCTTTATATTACACAGAGGATGTTTTAGACATTATTTTGTAAGTCACAATGTAGTGCTTCAGTTGGGTGGCACATAAGACCAACTTAGAGAATCCCTCTCAGTACATCATGTTCCTTTAATTTATAGACAAAGCTATGAAGTTTTTCCCCACCACCAAACTGTGCTGCATTCTCCTCTAAGAGGCAATGTCATACCATGTGTGGGATTTTCACGAACCAGCCTGGCAAATTCCAGCAATCAGATACTTCTTAGGATCCTTTTGTCAGCATTCATAACTTTGATAGGAATATCTTGGTTTGCAGGATCTGGGCTGGTTACCAGGACTATTGGTTTAGTCTTTCAAGCTCTTGGACTCATGCTGGAGCCTACCAAAGGGAACTTTTCTCCAACTACTGAAGACCAATCATTCCACTGGTGACTTGTTCTCACTGTCAATAAATTTCTCCTTAGTTTTAGGTTGGTTCTTTTCTGGATTAGTAACTGAATTAGAAAGGCATCTTAAAGAGCTACTTCAACTCTCTGCTCAAGCAGAAAATCCTATACCATTTCAGACAAATAGTTGTCCAATCTCTTCTTAAAAGCCTCCAGTGATGGAGCGTTCACAACTTCTGGGAGCAACTGGTTAATTGTTCTCACTGTCAGGAAATTTCTCCTTAATTATAGGTTGCTTCTCTATTTGATTGGTTTCCATCCATTGCATCTTGTCCTGCCTTCTGGTGCTGTGGATAATAGGTTGTCTGCTTTCCTTCCTTATGTGAACTCCAACACAGGAAAAAGCCATTAAGCCACAATAGGAATTGCCCAATAAGGCCCTTCATTGCATCCCCCTCAGAAACTTCAACCAAACCTAGCTCAGACAAACATTTAGGATTTGTACTTTGCCTATAGAGCCAACTATGACCCCTACATAACCTCAATATGGTCCATGGGAGTCTGAGAACA
>CM066329.1:374708339-374833339 GCA_033807585.1 Hydrophis major
GGTTGGCTTAGCCTTCCATCCTTCTGAGGTCAGTAAAATGAGGACCCAGATTGTTGGAGGCAAGATGTTGACACTGTAAACCACTTAGAGAGGGCTGTAAAGCACTGTGAAGTGGTATATAAGTCTAAGATTGGAAAAGATAAAATGAAAATATGGAATTTGGAAGAGGTGGGTGAAGAAATCAATTAGCAATTGGGCAGAAAAGAGTGGAATGACAGATATAAAGATGTAAACAACATCAGGAAGGAAGGAAGGAAAGAAGGAAGGAAGGTCAAAGGGAGGGAGGGATCTAGGAGAGAGAAAGAGGGAGGGGGAAGCAAAGAAGGAGGAAGACAGGCAGGCAGGCAGGAAGGAAGGAAGTGAGGGAGGGAGGGAGAAAAGAAGGAAGGAGATTCATTTAAACATGAAAAGGTTGTTTGTTCTGTGATCAGGATACTTTTTCAATCCACTATATTTATCTGCAATTGGATTATGAAATAATCCAGATTATTACAAATATCTTGCATCTGGACAAGGTATTTAACCTGTGTCCTGCAGGATCCACTTACTGACTCCTCAGTTCATTAAGTAGAGTGACAGCATCCTTCCCAACCTGCTCAGTTGCTAAGTTGTGCCTGATTCTTCATGAGCCCATGGACCACAGCACATCAGGCATTCCTGTCCTCCATTACCTCCTGGAATTTGTCCAAATCCATGTTCATTGTGTCAATGACATGATCTAACCATCTCATCCTCTGCCATCCCCTTCTCCTTTTGCCTTCCATCTTTCCCAACATCAGGGTGTTTTCCATTGAGTCCTCCCTCCTGATTGGGTGGCCAAAATATTACAGTTCCCAAACTTGAGATAGAACCAAAAAGATGTAATTGGGAAGGTGGAGGAAATAACAGAATGTTATATGTGGAAATAACATATGTATTTGCCTTTTACACATAAGAAAGTATAGAACCAAAGAAGCTCCATTTTTGTTCATAATGTGACCTTCTGAAGCATGTTTTGAAACTTGTTATTCTGCAAAGTTAAAAATATTATGTGGGGTTTTTATTTTGGCTTGAGAATTAATGTAAGAAATGCTGAGTTGTCCTAACGTTAGCAGAAGTTTGTTAATGACTTATTTTGTTCAGAAGAACATAATGGGAAGATGCTATGGGAACAAGGGTAGTGTCCAAAGAAAGGGAAACAGGTGGTATGCAATGGGTGTGGCATAGGGAATTACATAGTTGGATAGTTTGTGTACCCAGGAAAGGGGCAGAGACTGTATATTTGAACCTGTATATATTCCCCAGCCCTTTTTGGGGAGGATGTCTTCTGCTATGAGCAGAATTCTCTTTTGCAAAAGCTCTTTCATATTGTTTACTGTCTCTAGAGGTGTTTTGTGATTTTCTCACAGAGAATAGCAATAGAGTTGGAAATAGTTGCAAATACTGAATCTTGCATTTATTTATCCATTTATTGGATTTCTGCCTGCTACAGTCAAGGAGCATCTCTGCAGTTTACAATACCTTTAAAACAGTGCAATAAAACTTAGAAATGTAATAGAATACTTTATTAGCCAAGTGTGATTGGACACACAAGGAATTTGTCTTGGTGTAAATACTCTCAGTATACATAAAAGACATATACATATATAATGTACCCCCACTGAACCTAGGTACTGCTGGGTTATAAACAGGTAACACCCATAATTTTCAATCTATCAGTTAATCAGAATCGAGATGAAAGGGATCATGGGAGACTTTCAGTCCAATCCCCTGCTCAAGCAGAAGATCTTATACCCAGTGGTGGGATTCAAACATTTTTACTACTGGTTCTGTAGGGGTGGCTTGGTGAGCATGATAGGGGAAAGATGCTGCAAAATTCCCTTTCCCTCCCCACACCACCTCACTAACCTGCTTTCCAGCTCTGTTCTCCTGTGGAGGGCAACCAAAGAAGAGCCAGCCAATCAGCTGGGACTCGGGAGGCAGAGAATATATGGGGGCGGGGCCAGTAGGAAGTGGTATTTGCCAGTTCTCTGAACGACTCAAAATTTCTGCTACCGGTTCTCTAGAACTGGTCAGAACCTGCTGAAGACCACCTCTGCCTATACCAGTGAAGGCTAACCTTTTTGTCATCGCACGCCAAGGTGCCTGAACCCAAAAATGAAATGCGCGCAACTTCTTCCCGCTCTCTCCCTGCACCCCTGCACAGTCGTGTGCAACCCTCCCGCTCCGTCTGCACTTGTGCATGTGATCTCCCATGCTTCCCTGCCCCCCTGTGCATGTGCGCACAATCCCCCGTGCCCCGTTTTGGGCCTAGCAGGCTTCTGCCAACCTAGCGGTTTGAAAGCATATAAATAGGGACCACTATGGTGGGACGGTAACAGCGTCCTGTGGGCCGTCAATGTTTAGTCATGCCAACCACATGACCACGGAGACATCTTCGGACAAGCGCTGGCTCTTTGTCTTGGTAATGGAGATGAGCAGCACCCCCTAGAGCTGGAAATAACTATTTTTGAGGCCTCCCTGCCACCTTCTGAGAGCAAAAATGGGGCATGGAGTGGTGCGGCATGGCCCTCCTGCAGCCTGTTTTTGCTCCCAGGAGGCTGCAGGAATGCCTACTAAGCCCAAAATGGGAGGTGCGGAGGGCGTACCCACCCTGTGTATATGCACGCAGCTCCCACATGCTCCCCCCACCCCTATACATGCACACACATGTCCTGCGTGCACCCAAACCTCCACACATGTGTGGCAGAGACCCCAAAATCAGCTGTGCATGCATGGTGGAGCTGAGCTGGGGTGACGGCTCGCATGCCTGCAGAGGGATCTCTGTGGTGACACCTGTGGCATGTGTGCCATAGGTTCGCCATCATGGCCCTATACCATTTCAAGCAAGTGGCCATCTAGTCTCTTCTTAAAAGCCTCCAGTGATGAAGCACCCACAACTTCTGGTGGCAAGCTGTTCCACTGGTTAATTGTCCTTGCTGTTAGGAAGTTTCTCCTTAATTCCAACTTCTCTCCTTGATTAGCTTCCATCCCTTGTTTCTGCTTTGTAAAGTGGTGCTTTGGAAAATAAGTTGATACATCCTCTCCTTTATGGCTGCCCTTCAAACACTGGAATACCGCTAACATGTCACCCCTAGTTCTTCAGCTCATCTTGAACTGAGGGGATTTACAAGATCTATTTCCAGTTTATATGGATGGTTTTTCAGAGTACATGTCAGGCGTGAAGAATCAGGACCAAACCTTCAGTTCAGTTAAGGTGATTTATTGTTCTTGTCTATAGTCAGGAATGCGGTCAACAAACAGTTGGCATTAATTTAGTGCTAGACAAGAGTCAACAGAATTCAAGAGGGATTGCATTTAGAACGTTGGTGGGAATGTAATGACCCCAGGCTGATTCCTCTCTTGACTCTGCCTCCAGGCTATGCCTGTTTTTCTTCTACAGTATATTTATCAACAAAGCAGACATCCTGGCTTATAAAAACATAAGAAAAGTTTCTGACATTCTATTAACAATAGTTCCTTGTCTATGTTTGCTTGTCATTCCTCCCACCTTTGCTTTATCTGAGAGAGAGAGAGAGAGAGATGAAGGGAGGGAGAGAGAGATAATACATAGGAAAGAGGGAGGAATGGAGGGAGGGATAGAGAGAAATAATAGATGAGAGAGGGAGGGAGGGAGAGAGAGAGAGAATAGATGAGAGATAGAGGGAGGGAGGGAAACATGGCTTGTTTACTTATTTATATATTACACAATCCCAATTCCTAATCATATTTTCTTGGGATTCGTGATAAGTTTGCTAGCGGTTCATGATACGTTTGATTCCATTTGCCCAGGTACAAGTTCATTTACAGCACACAGGATCTGACTAACAATTCCACATTTTAATTGCAAATAGTGACATTTTCCTAGAAAGTTTTTTTTTCTCCTTTTTTTTCCCCGCTGAAAGATAACAAGTGCCAAGGCATTTTCATTTCTTCTAAAATAATTTGAAAAATGAAAAAGAAAAGAAAGAGAAGGAGACAAAAGTCTTTGTTGAATCTTCTAATGCATTAGCACAGTTCCACATGACATTTTCCGATAGAAGTAAAAAAAAAAAAAAGTAGATTAGATGGTAGTTCGAAGAAGAATGCAAAATTGCTTCGGAAACCAAGGAAGGAAGGAAGGAAAGGTGGAAGGAGGGAGAAAGGGAGGAAGAGAAGGAGAAAGAAAGGAGATGGAGGGAGGGAGGAAAAGAAAGAAAAGGAAAGAAAGAAAGAAAGAAAGAAAGAAAGAAAGAAAGAAAGAAAGAAAGAAAGAAAGAAAGAAGGATGGAAAAGTTTCTGCCTATTTTGCTGTTTTTTATTGAGCCTACATGCCTGTCTTCTGAGTAACATCTCTTGAAGTTGCGACCAACCCACCTTTCCCAAAATAATTATCCATGAATCTGACTGATTTTGTTTGGTCTGCGCAATTACATGCCTCTCCTTTGTCTGTACAGATGCCTGTCTAATTTAGCAGCAAAGCTTTGGCGACAATATAGGCAGATTGGTTAATTGTGCACAGAAAGACCAATAATGAGACATTTGCACACACAATTACATCCTCTGTGGCCACAACCTCCTATCGTGCACTACCAAAATAGGTGTGTGGAAAGGGGTTGGCGCGGATCCAATTGGCTGAAGGGAATAGCAGTAGCGAACCTTCAACATTTGCTCATCTTGATCGTCAATGCAGGATGGCAACACAGTCAGTGCTTCAAATTCAATCCCTCCAAACCCAATTCTGCAACTTGCATCCCTTAAGCAAAAAAAGAACAATTTGCACCAAGCAAATTTTGGGCACATTTTGAACCTCGGCTTCCCTATTTTTTATTACAGGGTTTGTTGTCTGAGCAGGACATTGGACTAGAAGATCTAGAAAGTTCTACATTTTGGCAAGAAAAACCAAACACACAGGTATAATGTAAGTGGTACCTTGCACAATAATATTAACTGTGAGAGGGATCTTGGAGTCCTAGTGGACAATCTTAAATATGAGCCAGCGGTATTGCTGCAGCTGCCAATGAAACTAATGCAGTCCCAGGCTGCATTAACAGAGGGATGGAATCAAGATCACAAGATCACTTTATAAGGCCTTGGTTAGGCCACACTTGGAATACTGTATTCAGTTTTGGTTGCCACAATATAAAAAAAAGTTGTTGAGACTCTGGAAAGAGTGCAGAGAAGAGCAACAAAGATGATTAGAGGTCTGGAGGCTAAAATATACGATGAACAGTTGCTAGAACTGGGTATATCTAGTTTGATGAAAAGAAAGACTAAGGGTGACATGATAGCAGTGTTCCAATATCTCAGGGGCCACCACAAAGAAGAGGGAGTCAACACATTCCCCAAAGCCCCTGAAGGCAGGACAAGAAGCAATGGGTGGAAACTCATCAAGGAAAGAAATAATCTAGAACTAAGGAGAAATTTCCTGATGGTGAGAACAATTAACCAGTGGAATGACTTGCCATCAGAAGTTGTGTGTTTTCCAATATTGGAGGTTTTTAAAAACAGGTTGGGCAACCATTAGTCTGGATAGTACAGGATTTCCTGCTTGGGAAAGGGATTGGACTAAAAGACTTGTAAGGTCGCTTCCAATTCTGATATTCTATTCTATTCTATTCTATTCTATTCTATTCTATTCTATTCTATTCTATTCTATTCTATTCTATTCCATTCCATTCCATTCCATATTTTCTATTCTATTCTATTCTATTCTATTCTATTCTATTCTATTCTATTCTATTCTATTCTATTCCACTCCACTCCATTCCATTCCATTCTTCTGTTCTGTCCTGTTCTGTTCTGATGTGTCCTGTCCTGTCCTGTCCTATTATCTCTGTTATTTTATTATTCTAACTCAGCAATTGACATCTGTTAAGGGAAAAGGACAATTTCCACATTTTTAGCGAAGGTTGGATCTCAGCTTCCCTATTCATTGTTCAGATCTTACAAGGAGTGACCTAATGTCAGGAAATGATCATCATCATCATCATCAATCTTCCTCCAATAAATGTTTCAAACCCCCTCCCCCCTCCTGAGACTTCCAACAGTGGCTCCCAATACTTGAAATATCTTCCTTCCATATGGATTAGAAATTTGAAATGCAAATAAAGGAGAAGTTATGGTTCATAGTAAGTTGATTTCTGTGCCCAGTCGATTAGCTTTTAAAGTGTAATGGAGTTCACGCTTGTTTTTAAAAGGGTAGATTAGCATACAATTCCTTGTTGGCAGATCATAAGGTCTGACTGATTAAAAAGAAAGAAAAAGAAAGAGAAGAAGAAGAAGAAGAAAGAAGAAGAAGAAACATCTTATGAGTATTTGCTCAATAGAGCAACTGACCCAAACCAGAATAACACATCAAGAAAATTGGAAGGGACCTTTTTATTTTTTATTTTTATTTATTTATTTTTGTCAATTGCTCACAAGATAATAGGTATCAGTAAAAAAATAGTTATGAATACATGGATGCATATAAGAAAAAAAGAAAAAAAGAAAAGAAACAATTGGACAAGGACGTTTGGCGTGTTGGTGCTGTTATGCATGCCCCCTACAGGCCTCTTAGGAAAGGGGTGAGGTCAATAGTAGACAATCTAAGGTTAAGGTTTTTGGGGAAAAAACCACAGTCAGGTAGAGGATTCCAGATATTGACCACTCTGTTGCTGAAGTCGTATTTCCTGCAATCAAGTTTGGTGCGATTAACCTTGAGTTTGTATCTATTGTTTGCTCTTGTCTTGTTATGGTTGAAGCTGAAGTATTCATTGACAGGTAGGACATTGCAATGTATGATTTTACATACTATACTTAGATCGGAATGAAGGCAGCGTAGTTCTAGGTTTTCTAGGTCTGGTGGCATAAGATATTTTACAACCAGTAGAGGTGTGGAGAACTCTTCTTGTGAAATATTTCTGGACTTTCTCAACTGTGCTAATATCAGATGTGGGTTCCAGACTGATGAGCTGTATTCAAGTATTGGTCTAGCAAATGTTTTGTATGCTCTAGTTCAGGGGTGGGCAATTAATTTCTGTCAGGGGCCACATGGAAAATCAGATCTGCGTTCGAGGGCCGAAACAATTTTATAAAAGCCCATTATAAAGGGCCCATTATAAAATGCAGCAAATTATATATAAGAATATTATATATATATATATATATATATATATATATATATATATATATATATATATATATATATTTCTTAAGTTTTCGCGGGTACTTACATGTCTGGCATTCAGCTTTGTTCGGGTATTTTCCCACGTCATAATAGTGGTGCTTTTAAAGTTGTAGCAACGTTTCAGCAGAATCTCATCTGCCATCATCAGGCTTCTGTATGGTGTTTGTCTATGAGTCAAACTTTTACAGTGGTTTCAGATTTAAATTTGGGGCAGCCTATTGCTGTGTCAGAATGTTTTTTTCTTCCTCCTGATTGGTTGAGTCTTGGTCTGTGTTTATTTATATTATATATAAGAAAACGTAACACCGCAGCTGCTCCTGCTACTACTTTCCACGCTTTCCAAACGTGAGTCCCAGGAGAGAACAAACAGCAAACCGCGCTCAGGGGCATCCAAGCCCACCTAAAGCTAGGCCACTGCTGGTGGAGCCTTGCCCTGCCTTGGTGCCCCATTTCCTGGCTCAGCAGTCCTCCTCCTCGTGTACGTGCCCGACGAGCCGCTCACCATGACGGCGGCTCCCAGCACCTGAGCAACTTCCCAGCAACTTGCGGCTTGCTTTTTCCTCTCGGGCACTTGCGCCTGACCCCGAGCCGCATGGCGGAGGGGAAACCCGGAGCGCCGCCGGGTCACCTCCTCCAAGCAGCCCACCCACCCACCGAGCAGAACCCTTCCCGCTCATCCCTCGGGTGTCTGCCTCGTTCGTCTCTCAGTTGCTCTCTCGCTCCTCCACCAGCCCAGGAAGAAATTGCTTCAAAGAAGCCGGCAGGGTGGCTTTTCCTGTTGGCACAGCTCCTCCAAAGTGCCCATTCTCCCCCACCCCGCCGCCCGCGTGCGGTTCAATCTAGTGCTCCGTTCTGCCTGCCTGCCTGCCTGCCTTCGTTTCTGGTTGTTTCAGAACAGCTTTGGCTGAGAATAATATCTATTCGCCTCTTTTTCTCAGCCGAAGCTACTCCAAATCAACCAGAAACGAAGGCAGGCAGGCAGACAGGCAGGCAGAACGGAGCACTGGAGAAGGGCTTTTAAAGTGCCACCCGAGCAGGACCGCCGAGCCGGGAAACGGGGCACCAAGGCAGGGCAAGGCTCCACCAGCAGTGGCCTAGCCTTAGGTGGCTCCAAGCAGCCCGCTCCAAACAGCCCGCCCGCCCGCTGGACGGAACCCTTCCCGCTCCTTGGCGGGAAGACGCTCCCACCTGCAAACTTTGCCTGTGCAAAGTTTAAGCCTGGGAGCCCCGGAAAAAAAAGGGGGATCAGTGGGGACTCACCTTCGGAGAGGTCGCACTTGAAGGTGATTTCGAACTCCCAGCCAAGGCCTTTGCAACGTTCTTCTTTTCTTTCCTACCCCGAGAGCGCTCCGCACTGTTTTGCAGCTTTGGGGGCCATGTGGCGCAGGGCAATACGCCACGCCCAGCTATTTTTTTCAGGGGCGGGCCGGATTGGACAGACCAACGGGCCAAATGTGGCCCGCAGGCCATAGTTTGCCCACCCCTGCTCTAGTTAGTAGTGTGATATTACCAAAGAAAAAGCTACGTAGGATTAGGTTAACAACTCTTAATGCCTTTTTGGCTATGTAGTTACAGTGGGCTCTAGCACTTAGATCATTAGAGATGAGTACTCCAAGATCCTTGACAGAGTTTGGATCTTGGAGGTTTTCTAGTCCAACCAGTGCTTAAGCAGGAAATCCTATACCATTTATATCCATTGTGAAACAAGGAAGAGAGGGAGGGAGGGAGGGAGGAAAGGAAGGAAGGAAGGAAGGAAGGAAGGAAGGAAGGAAGGAAGGAAGGAAGGAAGGAAGGAAGGAAGGAAGGAAGGAAGGAAGGAAGGAAGGAAAAAGCAAGCAAAGAAACAAACAAAAAAATGTTTTTTATATGTTTGGTTTAATCTTTTTATCCTTGTTCAACTCGATGGCCAGGAAAGTTTTGTCTGTTTTCTTCTTGCTTGCTTGTTTGTTTTCAGAAAAGGTTGCCAAGGTTTATTGTTATTTTTTTTTTATTCATTACAATTTTGAACTTCACTTCTTCCTCATACCTTCTTCTTGGATGGTGTACAATAAAATATTAAAATGTAGAAACAATATATAACAATTAAAAATTCAAAGGGGGTAACTATGGTTAAAGTGTAGTTAAAAAATTAAACAAAAGGCAAAGGGAGGGCTTTGGGGCAGTAACCACCCTCATGGTTGTATATTTCTCCATGGTCCCCAAGAAATGCCACAGAGCCACGTTTTCACTCCTTTTTGGAAAGCTTAGAGAGTCTTACCTTCCTTCCTTTCTTCCTTCCTTCCTTCCTTCTTTCCTTCCTCCTTTACTCTTCCTATTTCCTCCCTCCCTCCATTTCCTCCTTCCTTTCTTCTCTCTTTCCATTTCTTCATTCCTTCTTTCCTTCCTTTCTCCCCCCTTCCTCTCTCCCCTTCCTCCATTTCTTTCCTTCCTTCTTTCCTTTCTTCCCCTCCTTCCCCAATTTCCTCCCTCCCTCCCTCCTTCACTCAAACCCGCACTCCATTTTTCCTTCCTTCCTTTCCTCTCCCTTCCCATTTCTTCATTCATTCCTTCTGTTTTCTTCCTCCTCCCTCCCTCCCTCCCTTCCATCCATCCATCCATCCATCCATCCATCCAATCGTCCTTCTTTCCTCCTTCTTCACTCCTCCCATTTCCTCCCTCCCTCCATTTTCTTCCTTTCTTCCCCCTTCCCTCCACCATTACCTCACTTCCTGTTTCCTTCCTTCTCTCTCCCCATTTCTTCCTTCATTCCTTTTTTCCTTCCTCCTCCCTCTCTCCTTGCCTTCTCTTCCCTCCCTCCATTTCCTTCCTTCTTACTTCCCTTGCCTCCACCATTTCCTTCCTTCCTCCTTCCTTCCCTCAATCCCTCACTCCATTTTCCTTATTTCTTCTCCCTCCCAATTCCTTCCTTCCTCTTCACTCTTCCTCTCTGTCTGTCTCTTGTCTTTCTCTCACACCCACCTACACATGCACAGAGAGAGAGAGAGTGAGAGGGAGAGAAAGCATATCAAAAAAACTAAACCTGTTTCTTCCTTTTAAAGCAAAATATTAATGGAAAGGGAAAGGGGAAAGATTCCTCAAGGGAGAGTTTATTCTTCTCTAAATTGAGTGTTGTGTTTCATGTTTTCATTGTTGCTAAGACATTAACAAACATATTTAAATTGCATCCATTGAAGCTCTTGGGAAAAACCCATTTATTTAGAAACCTCATTTTCAGCCAAAGAGGAAAACATATGTATTTCAAATTCAGAGAATCACTGCATCTGTCTAGACTAACTAAATGTTTACTATTTTTAATGGGTGTACTTCTTTAGAGCTACAAACGCCCCCACCACAGAACCATCAGAATTTATCTAATTTTATTTATTTCCCCCCTCTGCAATAAAGCAATAAAGGGAGGTAGATCGGTATGGGAACAGGAAGAGAGGGGGGAGGGAAGGGAGGGATGGAGGAATGGAGGAAAGAGGAATGGAATGAAGGAAAGAAGGAAATAAAGAAGGGAGGGAGGGAGGGAGGGAGGGAGGAAGGAAGGAAGGAAGGAAGGAAGGAAGGAAGGAAGGAAGGAAGGAAGGAAGGAAGGAAAGGAGGACAGGAATGATGGAACGAAGGAAAGAAGGAGGAAAGGAGGGAGAAGAAGGACAGAGGAAGGGAGGGAGGGAAGGGAGGGAGGGAGGGAGGTGAAGGAAGGGAGGAAATAAGGGAGGAAAGGAGGAAGCGAGTCATGGAGAAAGGAAAGAAGGAAGAAAGAATTTCAATTATTATTTGAATTTTAAATAGTTCCTGTTATGTTTATGGAATGATCTGTATTAAATGATTCTTTTTTTTTTTTTTTTTCATTAGCTGTAGTGTGAAAATTAAAGAGAGTGTTGCTAGGAGACTTAAACAGCTCTTCCCATTCTAAAATAAAACTGATAAACCATTTTATTTGTCTACAAGCAAATTTCATTGCCTTTAATTTTCTTAATGTGTTGTTATTTGGCTTTATTTACTTTTAACACATTGGTCCAACTCCACAACTTGTTGAGGGGTCTTTACTATTTTCAGAACTTAGTTATTTTTTTTGCGAATAATTTTGGCTCATTATATACTTTACTCTTCCAGCTATTAAATTAAATATCTTAACAAGCGTAACATTATCAGTGCACTGATGACGTTACCTAATTGAGTCATGAAACTTCTGCAAGAAAGCCACCAAGCTCAGTGAGCATCAAAGACCTCATAATCCTTCTCCTGCCTCTTCTCCTCCTAGGTTTACTCCTACACCTACTCCTCCCTTTTTCTTTCTCCACTCCACACAAATCACTCCCTTCCAGCAGTGATGTTCCCTAGTTGGATCATGAAACATCTGCAAGAAAACCACCAAGCTCAGAGAGCACCAAGGACCTCACAGTCCAACTCCTCCTGCTCCTCCTCCTCCTGGGTCTACTCCTGGGTCTATTTCTACTCCTATTCTTCCCTTTTTCTTTCTCCACACACAATCACTCCCTTCCAGCAGTGATGTTTCCTAGTTGGGTCATGAAACATCTTCAAGAAAACTACCAAGCCAAGGGAGCACCAAGGACCTCACAGTCCAACAACTCCTCCTCCTCCTCCTCCTCCTCCTCCTCCTCCTCCTCCTCCTCCTCCTCCTCCTCCTCCTCCTCCTCCTCCTCCTCCTGGATCTACTCCTGGGTCTATTTCTACTCCTATTCTTCCCTTTTTCTTTCTCCACACACAATCACTCCCTACCAGCAGTGATGTTTCCTAGTTGGGTCATGAAACATCTTCAAGAAAACTACCAAGCCAAGGGAGCACCAAGGACCTCACAGTCCAACTCTTCCTCCTCCTCCTCCTCCTCCTGGATCTACTCCTGGGTCTATTCCTACTCCCATTCTTCCATTTTTCTTTCTCCACACACAATCACTCCCTTCCAGCAGTGATGTTTCCTAGTTGGGTCATGAAACATCTTCAAGAAAACTACCAAGCCAAGGGAGCACCAAGAAGTCCCACAGTTCCACCTTGAGCTACATTTATTTTCTTCTGTTGGTAGGATGTTATGACAGATCATTTGTATCTAATCAGTGAGGAAACTCCATTTCTAACTAGTGCTGCTGATGTTACCTACTCAGCAGTGGTGGGATTAGAAAAAAATTACTACCGGTTCTGTGGGCGTGGCTTGGTGAGTGTGGTGTGGCTTGGTGGGTGTGGCTTGGTGGGTGTGACAGGGGAAGGATACTGTAAAATCTCCATTCCCTCCCCACTCCAGGGGGAAGGTTACTGTAAAATCTGCTTTCCAGTTCCATTCTCCTGTGCAAGGGAACCAAAGAAGACCCAGCCAAACATCTGAGACTCAGGAGACCTAGAATAGATGGGGGTTGGGCCAGTCAAAGGTGGTATTCCGAACTACTCAAAATATCCACTACCGGTTCTCCAGAACTGGTCAGAACCTGCTGAATACCACCTCTACTACTCAGGTCATTAACTGTCTGCAAGAAAACAGCCAAGCTCAGAGAGCACCAAGGACACCTTATTTCAACCCTGAGCTACAAACATTCTCCTTTATTGGTCCAAAACTTGCATCTTACCTTTTAGATATCTCAACAGGTTAGTTTAGTGGTAAAGTATGGAATTGGGAGTCACGAGGCTGGGATTCTAGGCCTCCCTTAGGCATGAAAGCTTCAATAGAATTTGGACCACCCTAAGAATTTGTAGTGGTGAAAATGTTGTGAAACATAGGAAAGACCAAGGAAAGACTCCTTTGTTCAGAGTTTTGCAGCGTTAATTCAGCACCAGAAAAATAAACACAGATGGCTGATGCTTCATTTAACATCTTTATAAACATAATAAGTAGATTTTACAAAACAGTTGTAGATTTCTCCAAAATGGAGCAAACTCAGACAAACTTTGAGCAAACTCATGTTGCAAGTAACTTCAGTAGCAACTCAGGAGCCCAGACAGACATCAGTTTCACTTTAGTTCAGCAGGCAAGCAAGCAAGCAAGCAAGCAAAGAAGTTAGACTGAGAGCTCAACATTGCTTCAGGGCTGCAAAGCTTAATATAGAGCAGTGATGGCTAACCTTTTCAGCTTGGTGTGTCGAAAATCGGGAAAAAGTGTAGCCTTCCTCGGGTCGTGTGTCACTTCAAGAAATATCAATAATTTGGTTTATGATGGACTGGGCTGGGGGTGATCACACAGGGCTGTGAAACTCGTCTCCCTGGTCTCAGGGCTGCAGGTGCAAGATGTGGGGATCGGAAGGCCACCTTACAGGGCTGTGAACCTCATGGATCTCCTTTCCTCCTGTAGTGTTCCTGAGGTAATGAAACTGACAAACCTCAGTTTATGGCGGTTAAAACTGGTTCTCTGCTGCAAAGATCTTCCTGAGGTAATGAAACTGACAAACCTCATGGCCGTTAAAACTGGTTCTCTGCTGCAAAGATCTTCCTGAGGTAATGAAACTGACAAACCTCAGTTTATGGCCGTTAAAACTGGTTCTCTGCTGCAAAGATCTTCCTGAGGTAATGAAACTGACAAACCTCAGTTTATGGCTGTTAAAACTGGTTCTCTGCTGCAAAGATCTTGCGGCAGCGGTGACACCACACCTCCACGCAACAACCAGGGAGCAGGGATTGCACAGGCAGCCTCTAAATGTGCAGGTTTTCCCCACACCAACAGGCGTGTCAGTCAAAGTGCCTCGGCGTGTCACGAGTGACACGTGTGTCATAGGTTAGCCATAAATGATATAGAGTCACGCTTAGGCTACTTCTAGTTTTAGTTTCCAAAACAGTCCTCATTGGCTGACTTAGTTGCTATGCCTATTCATTGAGTGACCTTGTTACCAAGCTCTATTCCAGTTCATGAATATACTCTGACATCCTTTCAGGCATGGAAACTTCTGGAAGACTTTAGAACAATACCCACCCTCTCTCTCAGCCTTACAGAAAATATGGGGCAGTAGTAAAGATTCTTGGCTAAGATCAGCTAGACTCTGGTTCTGTTCCTCTTCAGTCATTAGTTATTGTCTTTGTAGTTTTTAACCATGAGGGTTTCAAACCAGGAGATTCAGACCATTCAAAAGAGTATAAAGGTTTATTGCAAACTTAAGTTCTCTACAAAAATCTGACCTACTAGCAGTCAAGGGAAATGAGCCGGAATAAGAAGGCATTCAAGGTAGGCTGGGTTTAGATCTTTTGAGGATGTGCAGGGACTCATGACTTAGGGTGTCAGCCCTCAAGATACCTTCCTCTGTTGCTTTTCTGCTATTATTTCATTATTTCTCTGGGCTTTCATGACAATGGTGGGAGGGGGGATTTTTGCTAGGGAAGAAGACTGGAGGTGTTTGCATTCCTTGCTGGGCTAGCAAGGGGAGGGGGGATTCTTTTCTTTAACTTTCCGTTTCTTGGCTATTTTCTGTCCTCTTTTGCGCAACTGCGAACTTTTATCAAAATATGTCAAGGTCATTTGACAAGACACTTCATCACCATCTGGAGATGACCACATGAGCTTATTCAGAAGTTTTAATTGGAAGAATCATTTGAACTTTGGGGGGTGGGAACAAACCTATTTCTTTGTATGTGGATTCTACCCGCCAATTTCTCAGTTTCGGAATTGATTTGTAGCTTCCACTTTATTTTCCAGTAAAATGAAAACTTTGCTCTATACCATGGAGTCTGAGTATTTCTTTCTTGGGATCTAAAGGGAGCACAGCCTGACATATGGTGTGTTTGACCCCTGTCTTGGGCTCAGCCTGGTCATTTCCTACAGAGGGTTGCAATATCCAGTTCAGTTGCCATGTGTGTAGACTTTTAGCCACTCTGTAAACACACAATGTTGCTTGAGGTATATACCTTGCGGAGATCATCTACACTTCATACCCCCAAACCACTTCCAGGAATTTAGTTGCTCCAGAAAAACATGGTGCCATGTGAACAAAATCAGGACAAGCCATGCCAGAAGCAGGACACACATAAAAGGGAGTGGTCAAGAGCCTGCCATGTAGAGGTGGTATTCAGCATGTTCTGACCGGTTCTAGAAAACAAGTTGCGGAAATTTTGAGTAGTTCTGAGAGCTGGCAAATACCACCTCTGACTGGCCTTGCCCCCATCTATTCTCTGCCTCCCGAGTCCCAACTGATCGCTGAGTCTTCTTTGGTTGCCCTGAACAGGAGAACGGAGCTGGAAAGCAGGTTAGCAGGGTGGTGAGTGAATAGAGGTTTTACAGTATCCTTCCCCTGCCACACCCACCAAGCCATGCCCACCAAGCCACATCATGCCCATCAAGCTACACCCACAGAACTGGTAGTAAAAAATGTTTGAATCCCACCACTGCTGCCCTGTGATTGTGGTGCATCACAACCAATGATAATTTGTTATAATTCAAGAGTGTCTTTTCAGGACATTTCAAGGCACTTGGGATGTTCTCTCTGAACCAACCTCAGAAGAAGTTAGATGTCTAACTTCCTCTGATCAAAAATAAGTTAGAGAAAACATCTAAAGGCAAATGTTTATGGTTAGGCATCAAGGTCAAGGTTGTCCCAAAGATACTTTTTCAAAAGTCATTTAGACTTTCTTTGTGGGTTTTTTTTTCCCTTGAAGACATTTAACTTCCCACCCAAGAATCTCCTTCTTCAAACTCGATAACCTTCCTGGAGGAAAAGGGAAACATCTTCAAGGAAAAAAAATGAGAAAAGTCCAGTTGACTTTTAAAAGAATGTCTTTGGGACATCTATAGGTAAAACTTCTTTCAGGAAACAATGGACTCCTATATAAAAAGGATAGTGTGCCAAATATCTCCACAGGTTTGGGAGAAGTCATACTATTTCTTTACATAAATGTTTCCAATAATTAAAATGCAAGCTTTACTTATTGAAATGACCAGTATGGAATGGCCAGGGAAAGCAATCATGGATGAACACAAGAATTTTGCTGAAAAGAGGAAGAAACCAAAGGCTGATGAGTTTTATAATGACATTTTGGGGTTCTTGAATCTCCCATTTGTCATTTTCACTGAATAGAGCCACATTCTAACATTTGAGAAAGGGAGAATTCTCTCTTTCTTTTTGTCCTTAACTAAAAAGTTGTAAGCTTTGTCATCAAAACCAGTGTGCAAACTGAGTCAGTTCTGAATGAAATTATTGATTTGATTTGATTTGATTTGGAAAGTCAATTCAATTCAATTCAGGAAATAGATGGGTGATCTTCTTCCCCTCCCTTCAGATAAATCACTTGATTGATTCAGAAGCAGCGGATTCTATCCAACAGCTTGACCTGAATTGACAATCCAATTTGGGAAGTCTATTTGTTTTAGAGATTGGATTGGATTTGACTTTTAACCATGCCATTAGCTCAAATCTTTGCATAAGCCAGTAGGCAATTCTGCCCTGGGGAACTATTGCAACATTTGGAGTTCAGGGATGTTATCTTGGTTGAAAAAAGTAGAGAAGGAACAAGACCAAAAATGTCATGTTGGAGATAAAAAAGCTAGAATATTTTTCTTTTAGAGTAAATGTCTGGTGTGAAGATTGATGACCACATTAAGTTCTAGTTAATAGCAATAACACTTAGACTTATATACCATTTTATAGTACTTTGCAGCCCTCTCTAAGTGGTTTACAGAGTCAGCATATTGCCCGCAACAACTTGGGTCCTCATTTTACCCACCTCGGAAGGATGGAAGGCTGAGTTAACTTTGAGCCTGGTAGGATTTGAACTGCAAAATTGTAGGCAGCTAGCTGCAGCAGTAGCTTGCAGTACTGCACTCTAGCCACTGCTCCACAGAAGCTCCTTAATTAAGTTGGTTAATTGCTCATACTTATACATAAGAGTCTAGTCAGCTAAAGGTCAGCACCAAATTGGTGCCAGACAAGAGTAAACAGAATTCAAATGGGGGTGAGCTGGGATTGTTTATGGGAATGTAGTGACTCCAGGCTAATTCCTATCTTGACTCCATTCCCAGGCTCTACCTGCCCTTCTTTTACAATTATTAGGAAAGATTTAAGACTACTAAAAGGAAACATCTCCTCATCAGCAATCAACACCCAGACAAGCAGACATTAACACCAATTAGACAAACAGTCAAGAATTAAGCAATATACCCCAATCAAGAAACTACCAACTCAGAGAAATAAACAACAGTTTAATCAAGGAAGAATGCTCTCACCAACAGTGGCTGGGCAAGTAGATAAAAAGAGAGCAACCCCCCCACCCCCACTCCCTTTTAGGACTGATGATGTTACCTAATTGGGTAATGAAATGTTTGAAAGAAAGCAACCAATCTCAGAGAACACTAAGGTCAACCCTGAGTTCAACCCTGAATTTCATGGTTTTTTTTTTTTCTATCATCTATCTGTCTGTATCATCTATCTATCTATCTATCTATCTATCTATCTATCTATCTATCTATCTATCTATCCATCTTCCATCTATCTATCTATCATCTATCTATCCATCCACCCACCCACCCACCCACCCACCCATCTATCTATCTATCTATCTATCTAATCTATCCAATCTCTTTATCAATCATCTATCTATCATCTATCTATCCATCCATCTGTATATCCATCTATCTGTGTGTCTGTGTCTGTCTGTTTATCTATCCTTCTATCTATCTATCTCTATCTATCTATCCATCTACCCATCCATCTGTCTCTCTGTCTGTCTCTGTCTCTCTGTCTGTCTATCTCTAGCTAGCTAGCTAGCTATCCATCTATCCATCCATCTGTCTATCTACCTCTATCATTTATCTGTCTGTCTGTCCGTCTATCTATCTATCTATCTATCTATCTATCTATCTATCTATCTATCTATCTATCCGTCCATCTATCTACCTATCTATGTATCTATCTAATTATCATCTAATTAGCTATCCAACTATATCCATCTGTCTATCCATCTGCCTGCCTGCCTGTCTGCCTGCCTTTATCTATCTATCTATCTATCTATCTATCTATCTATCTATCTATCTATCCATCCATCCATCCATCCATCCATCCATCCATCCATCCATCCATCCATCCATCCATCCATCCATCCATCTATCTATCTATCTATCTATCTATCTATCTATCTATCTATCTATCTATCTATCTATCTATCATCTAGCTAGCTATCCATCTATCTATCCATCTATCCATCCATCTGTCTATTCATCTGTCTGTCTAGCTATCTAGCTATTTACTGTACACACACACACACACACACACACACACACACACACACACATTTATATTAGATCAACAATCAAACAGCAAACAACAATCTAATCAAGAAACCACCAACACATTCCTACCAATATTAAAAAGTCAAGTGACTTGTACATAAACAGAGAGCAAACCACTCTCCCTTGTAGAACTGAAGATGTTACTTAGTTGGGTAATGAGACATCCTCATGAAAGGTTCAAATGCTGCTAGGACATTAGCATAAACCTTCCTTGAAAAATAGAAAGATCCCACAGACAGAGTTTGGAGAGCACCAAGGACTTCACTGAGCTACAAATATATTATGTAAAATAGCACCAATATAGGATGTCCTCAACTTAAAACCATTCATTTAGTGACCATTTGAAGTTACAACAGCACTGAAAAAAGTGATTGAAGACCATTTTTCACACTCACGACTGTTGCAGCATCCTGATGGTCATGTGATTTACATTTGGATGCTTGACTACTGGTTCATATTTATGATGGTTGTAGTGTCCTGGGGTCATGTGATCCACTTTTCTGACCAAAGCCAAATTTGTTGAATAACCATGTTACTAATTTAACGAGGCTCTAAAGTGGGACAAAATGCATTGAACTGCTCATTTAGTAACAGAAATGTTGGGCTCAGTTGTGGTCATAATTTGAGGATTACCTATAGACAAACTTTATTAGCATAGCAATGTCTTTTTTCCCCCCTAGATGTCTGTAAATGTTGCTTTTTAGTAGGTTCTCCAGATTGGAACTGGAACATTACCCACAAGGCAGGAAGAATGTGTCAGAATAGTCGTGCAATTGGCAACTCCAAATTTCAACTAACAAATGCTCTGTCTTACACATTGGCAAAAAACAAAATCAGAACACCAAAATACAGGTTAGGTGGAAGCAATCTGTTCTGACCCACGCCCTTTTCCAACAAATCAAACACAATCCAAAAGGAACAGAAACCTTGTAATGTTTTTATAAAAATAATTAGCTGTGATAAGCACAAGCCTTGCCAAACTGTGCGAGACTTGCCAAAAGATAACAGACAAGTAATAATTTGCAAAATAAGAATCTTCAAATACAAACTCAGGATACTGGAATGTCCACGAGGCTGGAGTTTCAAAACGTTTTTGCCTTCTGCAAAGTATGTTCATTTCACAGCTGGCTTTTATCTCCTTGAAGGAGGGGCCACTACCTTGCAGCCTTATTCCCAAGTCACCTGTGCTGTTGTAACTGCTCTTTCCTATGAGCAATCCTGCGTGTATGTGCACTTAGCACAGGCTCCTTGGGAACCTCCTCATCACTGCTGCCAGCCCCCGCAATCTCTGAAGGCAACAGTCCACTCTCTAATGGTCCTGACCCCTCATCTGAGTCTTTGCTCTCCTCAGCTGTTTGCACCTGCTGCCGGCTAACCACAACACAATCTCACAGATGATCCTCACTCAGTCAAGGACCTAGGAGTACTTATCTCAAATGATGAGCTCACTGTAACAGCATTGCCAAAAAGGCTTTAAGAATTGTTAACCTTATTTTGCAAAGCTTCTTCTCTGGTAACATTGAACTGCAAACCAGGGCATACAAAACCTTTGCCAGACCAATTCTTGAATACAGCTTGTCCACCTGGAATCTGCACTGTATATCGGACATTAACACAATTGAGTGGATTCAGAGGTGTTTCTCAAGAAAAGTTCTCCACTCCTCCACTCACAATAGAATTCCTTATGCCTCCAGGCTCGAAATTTGGGGCCTGGACAATCTAGAACTGTGCCGCTTGCGATCCGATCTAAGCATAGTTCACAAAATTGTCTGCTATAACATCTTGCCTGTCAATGACTTCTTCAGCTTCAATTGCAGTAATATACGGGCAAACAACCGATACAAACTCAAGTAAACAGCTCCAAACTCGATTGCAGAAAGTACAACTTCAGCAACAGAATGGTCAACGCCTGGAATGGCCTACCCATCATTACAGCCTCATCCCCTCACTTAAACTCTTTACTGTGGACCTCACCCCATTCCTAAGAGGTCCTTAAAGGGCACATGCATAAGCACACCAGCATGCTCACTGTTCCTGTCTTACTGTCCCTATTTTTCTGTGTTTACTCCCTTTGTTCTTGTTTATGTTCATACATATACTTGTTATCTTGTACATGTTTGAGAAAGAAAGAAAGAAAGAAAGAAAGAAAGAAAGAAAGAAAGAAAGAAAGAAAGAAAGAAAGAAAGAAAGAAAGAAAGAAAGAAAGAAAGAAAGAAAAAACTTTTAAAAAGTTTCTCAGAGTCTGGGTGAGAAAATTCTGATTGCCAAATGAGGTTTATCCTTGTTCTCTTTTCTCCAAACAGCTTCCCCAATCACCCAATTCTAGCAGAACCTCAAAACATCAAAGTTTCCTTTTCATTCTGCAGAACTTTGAAACGTGAGATCTGAACCCCATCCAAACAGAAATGAAGCGACTTCTTATCAAACAGGGCTGAGAATAAAGTCATAAAAACACCACAGAGGAGATGAAAGTCTTGGTGAGGGTGGTGAAGATGATAGGAAATCAATATTTTCCACGGTTTTTTTTTCTTAAGAAAATTCTGCATAAAAGAAAAGAGAAAACGGGTGGGTGGGTGGGCTGAGTCAGAGATGGATTGGTTATGGGTTTTAACCCATAGGCAAGTTTTGCACAGAGATGAGATTTATTCTTTGTATGTGAATCTTCTGAGGAATGTTGGAGATAAATTAAAAGTGTGTTTTGCTGGTTTCCATAATTTCTCTGTGGGCTTTCTTGATACAAATAAAAAAAAAAGAGATGATAATGTTTACAGAAGGTATAGAAGAGACAGAGAAGGGGCGGGGAAATGGGACCTGCAAAGATCTTAGGCCACATGCCCAGATCTACAATTGTGAATGCAAACTGCTTGTTCGTTCCAAAAATACATATATAAGGCCTTGGCAGCTGGGGATTATGGAATTGAATTCTCTTTCTTGTTCTGGAAAATGGTTGCAATCTTTTGAGTAAGCATTTTTTTTTTTTTGTTTGCTATGTACATTGCATTCAGTATTTTGCATTTTAATAACATTATCAACAAAAGAACCCCATTGGGGGCTTTAATAATTCACACAAAAGGTGACTGTATAACTTTAAATAAATAGAGAGTTCGGTGTTTGGGGAAGGTTTGGTGGCTTTAGTGGAAGGAAGGAAGGAAGGAAGGAAGGAAGGAAGGAAGGAAGGAAGGAAGGAAGGAAGGAAGGAAGGAAGGAAGGAAGGAAGGAGAGAGAGAGAGAGAGAGAGAGAGAGAAAGGAGGGAAGGGAGGGGAGGAAAGAAACAGAGAGAGAGAGAGAGAGAGAGAGAGAGAAAGAAAGAAAGAAAGAAAGAAAGAAAGAAAGAAAGAAAGAAAGAAAGAAAGAAAGAAAGAAAGAAAGAAAGAAAGAAAGAAAGAAAGAAAGAAAGAAAGGAGGGAGGGAGGGAGGGAGGGAAGGGGAGGGGAGAGGAGGGGAAGGGAAGAAAGAAAGAAAGAGAGAGGGGGATAAGGAAAGGAGGGAGGGGGAGGGAAAGGAAGGGGAGGAAATGGAGGAAGGAAGGAAAGAGAGAAAGAAAAAGAGAGAGGAAGGGGGAGAGAGAGAGAACTATGTATATATCAGAGAGACAGAGAGACAGAGACAGAGACAGAGACAGAGACAGAGAAAGAATGAGTGAGTATGGGAATCTCCCTTTAAGTAAATGGATAATTTTGATAACTTCCATGTTGTAACTTCCAACACTTCTGTATAAGAGTCCTTTGTTCCCCTTAATTAATAAAATTAGTAAGCTGTCATTCCAGCTAGGAGAAAGGCAATCTGATCAAGTGTAAAATAAAACACAATATAAAATAAATAAAAGTAATTGTAAATATTGAATAAATAAAACAAAAATATAAAAATATAAAAATGTTCCTAACTTAATATATCTGGTCAGCTGTTCTTCCAGCTGAAAGGGGAAGGATAGCTGACCAAAAAAGTCAGAATAATCCAGAATAAAATGAAATGAAAGCTAAATATAATATGTAAGCATAAAATAAATATTAAAATATCAGGGTCTTTTTAGAAAAAGATAAACGTCCTCCTGCCTTAATTTAATTCATCCGCTGCCATTCCAATAGGGCGACCTAATCCAGGATAAAATAAAATGAAAGATTAATATAGCATGTAAGCATAGAATAAATAAAAGATAACTCAATTAAATTATTCTAGGATAATTTTTAACTTTTTTTTCATTTTAACCTTGATAGATCACCTGCTATTCCAGCTGTGGAAGGGGCAGCCTGATTAAATAAATAAAATAAAATAGAAACATAAATAAATGTCAAAATAAGTCAGAGTTGGAAGGGACCTTGGAGGTCTTCCAGTCAAACCCCTTGCTTAAGCAAAAGACCCTCTATCATTTTCAAACAAATGACTGTCAAGTCTCTTCTTAACAATCTCCGGTGATGAAGCATCTCCTACAACTTCTGATGGCAAGTTGTTCCACTGCTTGATTGTTCTCCCTGTCAGAAAGTTTCTCCTTATTTCCAGGTTGAATCTCTCCGTGTTCGGTTTCCATTCATTGTTCCTTGGCTGGCAAACAAATCAGAAGGCAATCTGGAGCTGCTGGTTTGACAACCATGGTTGGTGTTCACATTGGAATCCAATTTCCTGGCTGTCAGTGATCCAAATTTCATCTGATCAGGGTCTGACTAGGTTAACTTAGTTAGGCCTATTGTAAACCTTGAATCTTGTGAAGCAATGCATCTGGCAGTATGTTTTGCAATTAATTGCTCAGTTACAGCAATCAACCAGTGGAACAGCTTGCCTTCAGAAGTTGTGCATGTCCAGTCACTGGAAGTTTTTAACAAGAGCTTGGACAATGACTTTTCCTGAATGTGTATGGAGATTCTCAGTCAACCAGATCATGGATGACTCAATGATGCTTTTTCAAAAGGCAACTAGACCTTCTTTGTTTTTCTTTGAAGATGTTTCACTTCTCATCCAAGAAGTTTCTTCAGCTCTGACTAAAGGGTGAAGAATGGAAGGACTTATATACCTTAAGGGAGTTGGTCATTTACATTCTTTTATAGAGTCATTGAGGCCATTTGGAGGTTGGTTAAATCCTTCCATTCCCCGCCCTACAGTCAGAACTGAAAAATCATCTTGGATAAGAACTGAAACATCTTCAAGGAAAAACAAGGAACTCCAGTTTTCTCTTGAAAAAGCAGTTTTGGGACAACCATGATGTCTGAGAATCTCCATAGATGAAAATTCTATTCATAGAATAGAATAGAATAGAATAATGAAAATAGAATAGAATAGAATAATGAAAATAGAATAGAGTAATGAGAATAGAATAGAATAGAATAGAATAGAATAGAATAGAATAGAATAATGAAAATAGATTAGAATAATGAGAATAGAATAGAATAGAATAGAATAGAATAGAATAGAATAATGAAAATAGAATAGAATAGAATAATGAAAATAGAATAGAATAGAATAGAATAATGAAAATTGAATGGAATAATGAGAATAGAATAGAATAGAATAGAATAATGAGAATAGAATAGAATAGAATAGAATAGAATAGAATAGAATAGAATAGAATAGAATAGAATTCTTTATTGGCCAAGTGTGATTGGGCACATAAGGAATTTGTCTTGGTGCAAATGCTCTCAGTGTACATAAAATAAAAGATACATTCGTCAAGAGTCAAGAATCATCAGGTACAATACTTAATAATAGTCATAGGGTACAATAAGCAATCAAATAATACTAAGAAACAGTAAATATAAATCATAAGGGTACAAGTGACAAAGTTACAGTCCAGCTGACTTTCTGAGATCAGATGAGGTCAGCGACATGCACACACTCATGCACTTTTCTCTCTCCTCCCACTTGATGAAAGTAACCATTAACATATTTTCACAATCTTCTCAGCCTAAGCCACAGCAGGAATATAGAAAAAAGAAAAAGGTGTCATATAATATTCATGAAATTAAGGGGAAACCAAACTGAAAGGGAGTTCCATTAGGGAGACCAAGTGTGACAATATAACACATATTTGCATATTTTAGACTTTAAATCTTTTCAGCCCATCCAAGGTGATATATGGAGGTAAACATGCATTGCTGGGTTTTTAGCATATTATAAGCCCTCCAGACTTTGCATGCATTTTAATACGTTTCATTATTGCTGTAGATTTTAATTTTGAACACATGCAGCTTTGATGGAAGAAAGCTGCAAGTTGGAGCATCTGGCCTCGTGCTACAGGCCTTGCTGGGGATAGTTCCTGCTGACGAGTCACTCTAGTCTTGAATCGGCAGCGGGACGTGAGTTGGCAAGGGTGCCCAGTGCGAGGCACATGGAGGAGGGGAGCAATGAGTGTAATGCTTCAGTTCGCACACGTGGTAACGGTAGGCTAAGTCAACTCTCCTAAAAGCAAGTGAAAAAAGAGAGAAAAGAGAGGAGGGAGAAAGATGGAAGGGAGGTGAGAAATGAAGATAGCTAGATAGCTAAATAGGTAGATATAGGATATAGATACAGATACAGGGACGGATGGATGGATGGATGGATAGAGAGACAGACAGACAGATATAAATAGTATATATATTGTAGTTATTAGGTATGTACCTATCTATCTATCTATCTATCTCTATATATCCATCCATCCATCATCTTCTATCTTCTATCATATATCATCCATCTATCTTGATATCATCAATATCTATCTATCTATCTATCTATCTATCTATCTATCTCTATATATCCATCCATCCATCCATCATCTTTTATCTTCTATCATATATCATCCATCTATCTTGATATCATCAATTTATATCTATCTATCTATCTATCTATCTATCTATCTATCTATTTCTATATATCCATCCATCCATCCATAATATTCTATCTTCTATCAGATATCATCCATCTATCTTGATATCATCAATTTATATCTATCTATCATCCTCCTCCTCACCACACTCCCAATATATCAATGGGACATATTGTATCTATCAAAAGGACATATTGTATCTATCAGAGATCTCTTTGATTCTGGGCAATGCACTATTAAAACATAAGAACCATATCATCATCATCATCATCATCATCATCGCCATTGCCTATCCTCTTCCACATATTTCCAACCCAAATGGTCCTGAGTTTTCTTTTGCCAGTTGGGCCTGCAATACTTCCTGATTTTTTTGGTCCATCTTGTTTTAGGTCTCTTTCGTGGATGCTTTTGATCCAGTGGGATCTGTTCTATGACCACCTGGGTCCACCCACAGTTCTTCTTGCTATGTGACCAGGTGGTAAGTGTGAAAAATGATCATAACTCATTTTTTTCAGGGTCGTTGTAACTTTGAACAGTCACTAAATGAACTGTTGTAAGTTGAGGACTAGCTGTGTTTACTTCTTCCTTGGAGATGTTAAAATAAGCAAATGAATCTTAAATAATTGTTCTAAAAATAACAGGTGACAAAGCTGAATATTCAGAAAAGCCTAAAACACAATCTCTCTTTTGTCTACAATCCGAGTATCCAACCAGTTGCCAAAACAAGGAATTGGAGGAGTTATTTTGTTTTAATGCTGAATATTCTAACCTATCTTAACTCAAATTAGATTCATGCCTGTCTGCACACAGAGTTCAAAGAAAAAAATAACCTGAATGCCAAATTAGAACTGGGGAATTTCAGTTTTTCTTCCATTCTTATAGGCCTTTTGTCTACATTTCAAACATCACACCTTTCCTGTGAATATATTGAAATATGTGCACCTCTGGCCATCTGGTGGCAGCATCTGGCAACCTTAGGCTGATCCCAAAGACAGTTAAGCAGAATTTGCTGTGATTGGTGCTTGGATGGGACACACCAAGAAATCCAAGGGTTTTGTAAGCTACATGAAGAATTTTGTTTTTAATCCCAGAGGAAGACTGTGATAGACATCTATATCAATGTAAAAAAAAAACTACCTGGAGAACTCTGTAATTGATGATGATGTTATATAGTTTGGGTAATGAAATGTCTGGAAGAAAACAACCAAGTTCAGAATAACAGCCATTCCACAGGTTAATTGCACTCTTGGTTAGGAAATGTCTTGGTTCTAAGTTACATTTCTCATGTCATCCCTAGTCCTGTTTACAAGACTAGACATACCCAGTTCCTGCAACCGTCCTTCATATGTCTAAGCCTCCAGTTTCCTAATAATCTTTGTTGCTCTTCTTGCACTCTTTCTAGAGTCTCAACATCTTCTTTTTATAGGGGCAGCCAAAAAGCCAGTGCAATCCTAAATTGCATTAACACAGGGATACAATCGAGATCAAGTGAGGTACTAATACCACTCTATAAAGCCTTAATAAGACCACACCTAGAGTACTATATCCAGTTTTGGTCACCACAATGTCTACAAAACACCACAATGTCTAAAAAAAGATGTTGAGACTCTAGAAAAAGTGCAGAGAAGAGCATCCAGGAGGATTAGAGGACTGGAGACTAAAACATATGAAGAACGGTTACAGGAACTGGGCTTGACTCATCTAGTGAAGAAAAAGACCAGGGGAGACATGATGGCAGTATTTCAATATTTGAGGGGCTTCCACAGAGAGGAGGGAGTCAAGCTATTCTCCAAAGCACCTGAAGGCCAGACAAGGAATAATGGATAGAAAGTGATCAAGGAGAGATTCAACCTGGAAATAAGGAGAAACTTTCTCACAGTGAGAACAATCAACCCATGGAACAGGAGTTGCCCTTGGAAGTTGTGAGAGCATCATCACTTGAGCCTTTCAAGAAGAGATTGGACTGCCATTTGTCAGAAATGGTGTAGGGTCTCCCACTCGGGTGACTAGATGGACTAGATGACCTACAAGGTCCCTTCCAATTATGTTAATCTGTAAACAATCAAAACTGGATGCAATATTCCAAGTGTGATCTTATTAAGGCTTTATAAAGTGGTACAAATACTTCATGTGATCTTGATTCTATTCTTCTTTAATGCAGCCAAGGGTTGTATTTGCTTTTTTGACTGCTGCTGCACACTGGTGGCTCATATTTAAGTGATTGTCCACCAGGAATCCAAGATCCCCTTGTCACTTATGGTTATTGAGCCAAGTTTCACCTAATCCATATATGTACATTTGGGTTTTCTTCCCTAAGTGTAGAACTTTACTTATCTCTCTACTGAATTTCTTTTTGTTAGATAGTCCCATTGTTTATATCTGTTGAGATCCATCTGGCTCTTGGGCATATTTTCTGGGGTGTTGGCTATTCCAGCATCAAGGACAGAGAGTATTCCAACAGAGACCACCAAGGACCTCTGTTTTCCATAATAGTGGCACAGTGGTTAGAATGCAATATTGCAAACTAACTTTGCTGATTGTCAGCAGTTCCATTCTGACCCGCTCAAGGTCGCCTCAGCCTTCTATACTTCTAAGGTCATTAAAATGAGGACCCAGATTGTTGGGGGCAACAGGTTGACTGTGTAAACCACTTAGAGAAGGCTGTAAAGCATTATAAAGTGGAATATAAGTCTAAGTGCTATTGTTATTGCTATCTGTCTGTCTGTCTGTCTGTCTGTCTGTCTGTCTATCTATCTATCTTAGAGAGGTCTGTAAAGCTCTATAAAGTGATATATAAGTCTAAGTGCTATTGTTATCTCTATCATCTATCTGTCTGTCTGTCTGTCTATATTAGAGAGGTCTGTAAAGCACTATAAATGGTGTATAAATCTAAGTGTTATTGCTATAATATTCTTAGGATTCAAGGTCATCCCAACGGATGACTCCCCTACCCATTCCTGGTATGATCTAAAAAGGAACGTAAATATTTATATTTACAAACATCTCCCTCTTTTTTTTTCCTCTGATTTTTCAAGCATCCTTCTCGCCCGTCATCAAAGGAGACAAAAATGGGTGGAATTAAAACTGTAGTTACAAGATAACGAAGATGAGAAGGGAAATTAATCTGGAAGAAGTGCATTTGTTTGAAGAACAGTTCAATACACTCCAGTCTGCATGGGAACCAAAGAGTAAATCTTTCTTTTTATGCTTTTCAGGCTAATCTCATTGATGTTTTACAATCTCCAAGCCAGTGGGTGCCTTTAGGATTAGTTGTTGCTGTTATTCCCCCCCATCTATGACCAAATTCAATTCAGCGGTTAACAGAATGAACAAAAGATAACACTAATCAGATTGCTGATGCCTATCTATAGACGATATCTGGAAAACAAACAGAGATTTGGGGCTGAATAACATTCCTGTCATATTGTGAAGGCTACTTTGGTGCTACATAAGAGGAAAGGTTGGCATTAAAAAACAGGAAAGGGAGGGGAAAAGTATGTGATGTGTCCTTGAAGACAAAAGATTCCTTTGGCAATTTTCATATTCTTCAAAGACAAATGTGTTTTCTTCATCACACCGGGATTAAAAAGCATTGATGGACCACTGAAACACCAGTTGTCAACATAAAACATGGATAAGTTGGTAATTTCTGCTATTAATAAACCCTCCACATTCATAGCATGATTGCTGTTTTATCTGAGCAAACACCCTAACTTTGGATGGGGGAAAAAGTTACACTATATCTATGCTGAAATGCAGTGGAAATGTCCTGTTTGTGTCCAAAAGGTCCTTTTTTGAAGAGGCAACAATACTTTCTAGATTTTCTTTGAAGACGTTTCTCTTCTCATCCAAGAAGGTTCATCTCTTCTGAAAGAAGGGAATTTCTTCATTCAGAACTGAAGAGGCTTCTTCGAGTCTGTCATCTGCACCTCTATAACTGTCTGGTTTGGTTCTGCAATCCAATAGGACAGACACAAACTTCAGAGGATAATTAGGACTGCAGAAAAAATGATTAGTATCAACCTGCCTTCCATCGAGGACCTGTATACTGCACGAGTCAAAAAGAGGGCTGTGAAAATATTTACAGATCCTTCACATCCTGGACATAAACTGTTTCAATTCCTTCCCTCAAAAAGACACTATATAGAGCCCTGCACACCAGAACAATGAGACATAAGGACAGTTTTTTCCCCAAACACCATCACTCTGCTAAACAACTAATTCCCTCAACACTGTCCAACTATTTACGTTATCTGCATGACTAATACCATTAATCCTCTCATCCTTCCTTTCACCCATCTTCTCCAACTGATGACTTTATGACTGCAACCTTGTTGCTTGTATCCTAACTATTTTTATTGATTGTTTCCTAATATGATTTGATTGCTTCCTGTACCCTACAACTATCATTAAGTGTTGTACCTGATGATTCTTGACTCTTGACGAATGTATCTTTTCATTTAGGCACACTGAGAGCATTTGCACCAAGACAAATATCTTGTATGTCTAATCACACTTGGCCAATAAAGAATTCATTCATTCATTCATTCATTCAAAGAAAACCAGAAAGTCCAGTTGTCTCTTGAAAAAAGCACTATTAGAACAAGCATGACCTGGATGACTGAGAATGTCCATAGATGTCCTCTTTTGTGAGGGGTGAGATGGGTTTTTTTCTCCAGGCTTGTCAAAAGCAAACAGTTTTGATTTAAAAAACAGTCCCTGGTTGGTAAAGACTGTCCCTGAATCAATTCCTGGAACCATTGTTCATTTTAAGTGCCTTTTTCTACCCTTAGTGTCATCCCTATAACACTTTTGATTACAAAAATTACAATGGGATATTTTCTAACCAACTCCTGATTGGCTGGGATGATTGGAAAGAAATTGAATAGGAAAAAAATAGATACTTGTAAAACTGCAGACAGTGAAATAGCAGCAAAAATAAAACTGTGTGAGAGAGAGGGAGGGGGAGAGAGAGAATGTCCAACAAAAAAGGGTTTGGTTTGCCCTGAAATGAGTAGCTTCAGAAGGAAATAAAAGAAAAAGAAAATTTGAGAACAGAACAGAACAGAATTCTTTATTAAGTGTGATTGGGCACACAAGGAATTTTTTCTTGGTGCAAATGTTCTCAGTGCACATAAAAGAAAAGATACATTCATCAAGAGTCAAGAATCATAAGGTACAACACTTAATAATAGTCATAGGCAATCAAATCATACTAGGAAAGAGTCAATATAAATCATAAGGATACAAGTTGTTGTGTCCGCGAAATGATGCCAGGAGTCGGTGACTTTAGTGCAAAGCTCTTTATTAGCAAGTTGGAACCGAACTGGCGAAAGGAAAAAAGCCCGCGGCTTTTATTCCTTTCGCTGCGGCGGCCGCGGCCAATGGCACCGCTTTGAATCTCCCGCGATCCAAATGGACCAATCGCGGGAGATTCCTAGCGAGCCAATCGGCGCGGCTCACCTGACCAATCGGAGAGCCCCGCGCTTTGGCCAATCAAAGCGCGGGGATCTCGAGTATGTTAATTAAGGACAGAACACCCCTCCCCTCTTGGTTCAGTCCTTACGCTGCGTAGTCAGGTAGGTAGGCGGGGCTCCGTCTGGGCCTACTTGACCTGCGCAACTCAGTTGTAGGCTGGATCCCGGCCGGTTCGGTCGGGATCTCTGCTGCTCCTGCCGCCGTCGTGGGAACCGGCTGGTCGATCGGGCCGGTCCTTTCTCCGTAGCTCCCTCCTGGGCCTTCCGGGTTGGTTGAGCTGCGGGTTTCGCCGCTCCCGCTCGGTCTTTCCGGGTCGGTCGAGCTGGCTTGGCTGTTCCTTCCTGGCGAGGGGTCGTGATGGCTGCTTTCCGGTGAGTACTGCTGGTTTATTCTTCTTTGGTTTTGGTCCCCTGGGTATTCCCTCCCCCCTTGGTTTGTGTTGTGGGGGTTGGTTTCGCCTGTTTGTGCATCGGCGGTTTGTTGGTTGGTAGTCCTCGACCTTAGTTGGTCGATGTGGCGTTTCCACGCTCGTCCGTCTGCTGTTTGTAGCCGGTACGAGTGTGGGCCTGTTGTTTGTGTGATGACGGCTGGAATCCATAGTGGGTCTCCCGTCAGGTTCTTTGCGTATACGGGGTCGCCGGGTGCGAAGGTTCGGTGTTTGCTGTTTGAGTCTGGGGGCCTCTCCGGGTTATACGTGGGGTGTAACCTGTCGAGTGGGGACCTTAGTTTTCTGCCCATTAATAGTTCGGCTGGGCTTTTATTGGTTGTGATATTTGGAGTTATGTGTTGGGTGAAGAGTAGTTTGTTTATTTTCTCCTGGATCTCCCCGTGGTATATTTTCCGGATGGTCTTTTTAGTGAATTGGACCATCCGTTCCGCCCTACCATTCGCCGCCGGGTGCGCCGGTGCTGTCAGTGCGTGGCGGATGCCCCTTTCCGCTTGGAATTTTTCGAATTCCAGCGAGGTGAACTGGGGCCCGTTGTCGGAGACAACGACGTCTGGGAGGCCGTGTGTTGCAAAGAGTTTGCAGAGTTCCTTGATCATGGCCTCCGTGGTTGTCGTCTTCATGTTGCTTACCTCCAGCCAGTTGGAGTAAGCGTCAACTGTTATGAGGAAGGTGTGTCCTTTTGTGGGCCCGGCGAAGTCTATATGGATCCTAGACCAAGGTCCCCTTGGGGTTTCCCACTCTAGGACGGGTGCTGTGGGTGGGCTTGGCCTAGTTTCCTGGCATCGTTGGCACCTAGCTACCCAGGCCTCTATTTGTTTGTCCATCCCTGGCCACCAAGCGTAACTTCTGGCCAGGGCTTTAGTCCTAACGATGCCAGGGTGCCCCTCGTGTAGCAGTTCCAAAACCTTCCCCTGTAGCTTTTCCGGAGTGACCATCCTATCCCCCCATAGTATGCACTCTTTCAACAAAGAGAGTTCCGTTTGGCGGTTTCGGAACGTTTTGATGGACTCGTCGTTGTCCCTTTCCGGCCACCCTTTCTCCACCCAATGCAACACCCGCGCCAGACGTTTGTCTTTATTAGTCTCTCGGGCAATGTCTGACGCGGTTATGGGCAGGTTGGGTAGAGTCTCTATGCTGAGGGTGGTCGTCGTGGGTGCTGGGTCGGTGTCGGGTTCCAGTAGTGGCGAGCGGCTTAAGGCGTCTGCATGGGAGATCGTCTTACCCGGTCTGTGTATGAGTTCGTAGTTGTAGGCTGCCAGGAACTCAGACCACCTTGTCATTCGGGGAGACAGAATGTTCGGGGTGGCCCGGTTTCCTGCAAGGATTCCCAGCAGCGGCTTGTGATCCGTTATGATGGTGAAAGTCCGGCCGTAGAGATATTTGTGGAATCGTTTTACGGCGGCAACTATAGCCAGAGCCTCTTTGTCCAGTTGGCTATAGTTCCGCTCTGGTTTGGTGAGGGTCCTTGAAAAGAATGCGATGGGCGCTTCTTTTCCGTCGGGAAGGGTATGGCCGAGGACAGCGCCGACGCCGAAGGGTGATGCGTCGCATGTGACGGCCAGAGGTAGGGTCTCGTTGAATTGTATAAGGACGGCGTCGGAGGTGAGGAGGTCCTTCATTCTTTGGAAGGCGGCTTGCTCGCGTTTCCCCCAAGTCCAGGTCGCCGCCTTGTCCAGGAGCCTATGCAAGGGCTCTGCCGCCGTCGCCTTTTGGGGTAGGAAAACATTGTAAAAGTTCAGTAACCCCAAGAACGCCTGTAGTTCCGTCTTTGACTTGGGTGTGGGGGCTTCTTTGATGGCCTTGATTTTTTTGTTTGTGAGGTGAATGCCGTGACGGTCTAGGAGATAGCCCAGGAATTCTACTCGTTCCGTGCATAGCTGGCATTTCTCCCTCTTGACTTTTAGTCCGGTCTCTTTAAATTTGGTTAGAACCTCCCTTAGTCGACCCTCTAGTTCGGCTTGGTTGGCTGCCGACACTAGGACGTCGTCGAAGTAAGGTACCACTCCCTTGATACCTTGCAATAGCCTCTCCATTAGGCTTTGGAATATGCCCGGTGCCACGCTGACTCCAAATTGGAGTCGGGTGCATTTGAATGCCCCCCGGTGGGTGACTATGGTCTGCGCTTCTGCCATTTGCTCGTCGACCGGCAACTGTTGGTATGCCTGGGCGAGGTCGAGCTTGGCGAAAACCTTGCCCCCTCCCAGTGAGTGCAGTAGGTGTTGCACTACTGGGACGGGGTAGGCGCTTTGTTGCAGCGCGCCATTTAGGGTGGCCTTATAGTCCCCACAGATCCTCACCGACCCATCGGGCTTGATCGGGGTGACTATGGGGGTCTCCCACCGGGCATGGTCTATGGGCTGTAGAACCCCTTGTTTGACGAGCTTGTCAATTTGCTCGTCTATCTTGGGTTTCAGTGCGAATGGCACCCGCCTTGGTTTCAGGCGTTTTGGGGGGACGTTAGGGTCTAGGTCGAAAGATATAAGGGGCCCTCGGTACTTGCCTAGGTTTCCGTCGAAGACCTCTTGGAACTCCCAGGCCAGTTGCTGCTCCCAGCTGTCGTCGGTGATGTGGTCGACTCCCGTGAGTGCGATGTCGAGCGGGGCGAACCATTGCAGTCCCAGTAGGCTTGGGCGGTCGCGGTCGACGATTGTTAGAGGAAGTCGTTCGGTGCGCCCCTTATAAGTGATGTTGAAGTGTTTGGTTCCGACTACCGGGATGCGGTTTCCCTAGTAGTCTTTTACAATGAGTCTCTGGCTGTCTACGTTCCTCCTTTGGAGGGTAGGCACCAAGCGCTTTATTTCATGCCATGCAATCATGGAGAGGTAGGACCCGGAGTCCACCTCCATTTTGCATGGCTGGCCCTCGATGCCTACCTCCACGTGGACCTTCCGGGTGTCGTTGGTGATGGCGTGGTACCTCTGGTGGGTCTCCTCTCTCCACCGGTTGTCGCCGCCTCGCGAGGATCGTCCGTTCTGGTCCCATCGGTTGTCCGAGAGGCGATCTCTGGTCCAGGGTGGTGTGCTTTCTCTCCTCCGGTCGTTCTGGTCCCATCGTGCCGGGCTGCGATTTTTCTTCAGGCGGCAGACACGGGCGATGTGTCCCTTCTTGTCGCAATGCCGGCAGATCGATTCGAAAAACCGGCATTCCGACCTGGGGTGGTCGCCGCCGCAACCGGCACAGTTGGTCCTCGACTTACGACCTCGCCGGTTTCATGTGTCGCGGCCTGTCTGGAGTCGATGGATGTCCTCCTCATCATCGGAAGTGCCCGATGCCGAGTGGAAATCGCCCTGGTGGGTGGTCGTCTCGGGTTTGGGCTCGGTCGAGCTCGCCAGGTTGTTGTTTCCGCTGCGGTCCCCAGTGTTCAGTCTGCGCATGCGGTCGGCGGAAGTTCGGGTTGCTTCGGCGGCTGCGGCTGCGGTGAGGGTGTCTGCTAGGCTGATGTTGCCCTTGGCCATCAGCCGGCTCTGGAAGATGGGGTCCCACAAACTGAGCACGATTCGGTCTCGCAGGGCGTTGTTTAGGTTATCGAATTCGCAGAGCCCCCCTAAACGCCGCAGCTCGGTGACGAAGTCGCTGAAGCTCTCACCCGACCTCTGGTCCCGCCAGTAGAACTCATTGCGCCAGATCAGGATGGGTACCTCTGGAGCGTAGTGCCGCCGAAGTATGGGTTCGAGGACGTCCCAGTCCATCGCGGTCGCATCGGCGGGTTTGGCAAGCGCCTTGGCCATCTGGAAGACCTCGGTCCTGCAGTGGGTCAGGAAGACGGTGCATTTCATTGGGCCGGTGTTGTCCTTCAGGCCGCTGCACTCGAGGTACATGCGGAATCGGTCAGAGAACGATTCCCAGTCCTTGGTGGCGGGGTTGAAGGGTGCGGGTGGTACGATTTTCGCCATCGCGGTGGTTCGTCTGGCTTCCGTCGGACACGTGGTTCGGTTCAGGGTCTGGATCCCATCCTCGTCGCCAGTGTTGTGTCCGCGAAATGATGCCAGGAGTCGGTGACTTTAGTGCAAGCTCTTTATTTGTGAGTTGGAACCGAACTGGCGAAAGGAAAAAAGCCCACAGCTTTTATTCCTTTCGCCGCAGTGGCTGCGGCCAATGGCACCACTTTGAATCTCCCGCGACCCGAATGGACCAATCGCGGGAGATTCCTAGCGAGCCAATCGGCGCGGCTCGCCTGACCAATCGGAGAGCCCCGCGCTTTGGCCAATCAAAGCGCGGGGATCTTGAGTATGTTAATTAAGGACAGAACACCTAGATATTTCTTTTATTAAGAACAATTTTGGAATGAGCCTGCAAAGTTGAGTTCTGATTTTTGTATAGGAGGTCCTCGACTCACAACCACAATTGAGCCCAAAATTGATATCGCAAAATGAGACAGTTGTTAAGTTAATTTTGCCTTAATTTACCACCTTTCTTGCCAGTGTTATTAAGTGGATCATTGCAGCTGTGAAGAGAGTAACACAGTTGTTAAGCTAATCTGGCTTCCCCATTGACTTTGCTAAAAAGATTAAAAAAAAAAAAAAAAGCAGATCCCCTGACCCATTGCAACCGTCGTAAATACAAGTTAATTTACAAGCATCTGAATTTTTAATTATATGCTACAATGGTCCTAAGGGCAAAACAACCGGTAGTCACTTTTGTCAGTGGCATTGTGATTTTAAATGGTCACTAAATGAACCATTAAATCTAAGTTTGGGACTACCTACATACCTTGGGATATATTTTGTAACATGATTGAGAGCCTTTTTCATGAATGCTTAACCGTGAATGGGCCTTTGGATATTGAAATGTTACCTTCCACCTTCCTCAAAGTCTACTGTTTTCATCTCCGCAATGTAAATCAAAAAAATGATAAAAGTTATTATTATTCAAAGTCTGTCAAGCTTGTGATTTCTTAAAGATAGCTAACAAGGACAAAGATATCAGCCTGGGCGAACTGGATGCTCTCCAAACATCTTCTCCCAAACAAGCCAAAAATACCGTCCTCATAATCAATTGTTGGACTGAAAGAACATGGTTTATACTGAATCTTTGGTCCGTATAACTCAACAGTTTGAGCACTGTGTAATGGGTGTAAATTGCAGTGACCTAGATTTGGTTAAAATTGAAAAGGGAAAATATTTCCTGGTGGGTAAGTTCTGTACAATAGTGAGAAAAGCCATCTAGCGATGGATGGATGGATGGGATGAGCTAGTAAGCATGTAGGTAGATAGATATAAGAAAAAGAGAAGGGAGGGAGGAAGGACTAGACTAGACTAGAACAGAACAGAACAGAATAGAATGAGCAAGCTGGTAGGGACCTTGGAGGTCTTCTAGTCCAGCCCCCTGCTCAAGCAAGATAACTTATACTATTTCAAATAAGTGACTGTCTAGATTGTTTTCTTAAAAACCTCCAATGATGGAGTGCCTACAACTTCTGGTGGGAAGCTGTTCCACTGGTTAATTGTTCTCACTGTTAAGAAGTTTCTCCTTAATTCCAGGTTGCTTCTCTCCTGGATTAGTTTTCATCCATTATTTTTTGTCCTTCCCTCCAGTGCTTTGTAGAATAAATTGATCCCCTCTTCTTTGTGGCAGCCTCTGAAGTACTGGAATACAGCTATCATATCACCCCGTAATTCTTCTTTTCTTTAGATTAGCCAAACCCAAATCCTGCAGCTGTTCTTCATATGTTTTAGTCTCCAGGCCTTTGATCATTTTAGTGCTCTTCTCTGGACCTTTTCCAAAATCTGAACATCCTTTTTGTAAGTAAGTAGGTAGGTAGGAAGAAAGGAAGGAAAGAAGGAAGGATAGAAAGAAAGAAAAAAGAAAGAGAGAGAGAGAGAGAGGGAGAGAGAGAGGGAGGGAGAGAGAGAGAGAGAGAGAAAGAAAGAAAGAAAGAAAGAAAGAAAGAAAGAAAGAAAGAAAGAAAGAAAGAAAGAAAGAAAGAAAGAAAGAAAGAAAGAAAGAAAGAAGAGATGGAAGGTAGGAGATGGAAGATAAGAAGGTAGGGAAGGGAAAGTAGGGAGAGAGGGGAACTGAAAGGAAGTGAGTCAAGTCAAGTTCTGCATTTTGTGCATATGCTTTTCTGTTTCATTGCTGCATATGATTTTTAACTCTGTTTGGCATAGTGCAGTTTCAAACCAATGATATTCAAAATTGGAAAGTGAAGAGAATGAAAGCAAACAATCTAGATAATATTGTAGCTTCAGCTCAGTTCTACTTACTTCTCCAAGATTTATTGTAAGCCTACATAACTTTCTTATGCTTTGCTAGTATAGGTAGCCATCAGCTTACAATTTTCATTGAATGACTGTTCAAAGTTACAATGGCACTGAAAAAAGTGACATGACTATTTTTCACACTTTAACACCTGTTGCAGCATCCCCACGGTCATGTGATCAAAATTCAGGTTCTTGGCCACTGACTGATATTTATGACAGTCGCTGTGATGACCCAGAGTGGGATACAAAATAAACACAGTCACAAAAAAGAGGTGAAGCCCCTTTTATTCCTTCACTTTGCTTCCAAGCTCTGAATATCCTTGATTGGAGACAAAAAACTCCCACACAAGCAGTTACAAGAAGGAGGAAATGCCATTTAAATTATAGAGTAAAAAACAAGACAAACAAAGCAAGATAAGGGCTGGGAGACATCCACATATATTAGAAGACACACTGGGAAGGATGCCAAACTCAGAGAGGAACCATAAACTAGAGATATTTCCATACTTTGTTTCCAGTATTTGCCCGTATGCAAGTCCGTCTTCTTATTCAGTTGTCACAGCTGCAGCCCATGAAGAGGAACAAGGCCCTCTCCTCCCAAGTTGACTTCATCTCTCCCTGATCCTCTCCTCCCTGCGTGCCCTAGGATGGAGAGGGGATGGGCCTGGATCTTTCTCTGACTGCTCAGCCGGCCTGTGCCCTTCCCCAGCCTCCTCCACAATCTCCAGAGCCACCCTTCCACTCCCTGTCGACTGTTCCTCCTCTGCCTCAGAGTCAGTCTCCACTAGGGGCATGACAGTCGCTGTGTCCCAAGGTCACCTGATTCCTTTTTGTGACCCTCTGACAAGCAAAGTCAACGGGCCAGAAGGATTCAATTAACAACCATGTTACTATTTCAACAATGGCAGTGATTCACTTAACAGCTGTGGCAAGAAAGGTTGTAAAATGGGGAAAAAACCCACTTAACAAATCTGTCAACTCAGAAATATTTCTCTGGTCTTTTAGAGTTGTCAGCAGAAAGAGAGTGGGGGAAGCAATGCATACTTTAAATATTTACATAGATAATAGCTAGGTGGTCAGAGCTTCTGATGTGCAAGATTATTACTGGAGAGCATAATTGATGGCACTTGGCTATGGATGTGTCACATTGGAGAATATATATCCAGAGGATGGAGGAAGACCAGTGTCAAGGGGAAAATGAATGATGCCTCAGAGTCGGCTATACCCAGGGAACACCAACATGCTCACTCCTAATAAATGATTTTCTTTCAACTCTGAGAGATGTGGCTAGAGACTCATGATTTGAATGGGGGTGGATTGTTGGAGCCCTGACAAAATATCTCACTTAACAACTAAAAATTTGGGCTCAGTTGTAGTCACAAGTTGAGGACTAGCTCTATACAGTTGTGCCAGCAAGTCCCATTCTGTTGTTTTTATTTAATCCTTTCCCGCCATGGCGTTGTGAATGTTAGTTCTTGCTAAGCCAAGGTGTGGTAAAACAATCCAATTCTTGATCTTGGCTTACAGGAAACAAGCACGTTACAACTTCTTTTATGACCAAGGAATCCACATCTTTATCTAGAGTCCATTTTTCTCCCCTTCTTTTCAATCCCCTTGATTGCTTTTTCTCTCTCAATAATTATTGCAAAAAAAAAAAAAGCCTTGCATTCTTCAGAGAATACGAGATATTAGTGAGCAGAAGACCAAAAATGAACACAAGAGCCGCAAGACTTCAATAATAATAATAAAAACAATAATGATGATGATGATGATGACAACAATAACAATAACGGAAAGCAAAAGTTGAAATCTGGACTGCAAATTGGTCCAGCAGTTCAGGAGATGGAAGGAAAAAGATCTGGAGAATTTGATAGAACAGTGTCCCCGACTACTCATTCAGTTGTGATTAACTTTAGGTCTTCCACTCTTCAGAAAAAAATAAAGTTGATAGTATCTTCCTTAACCATAACAAAATAACAGAGTTGGAAGTGACCTTGGAGGTGTTCTAAGTCCAATCTCGTGCCAAAGCAGAAGGCCCTATACTATTCCAGACAGCTAGCATCCAGTCTCTTCTTAAAAGCCTCCAGTGATGGATGGCCCACAATTTCTAGAGGCAAGCCGTTCCACTGGTTAATTGTTCTCACTGTCAAGAAATTTCTCTTTATTTATAGGTTGGTCCGCTCCTTGATAAGTTTCCATACATTGTTTCTTATCTTGTCTTCTGAAAAATATGTTGAACCCCCCAATTCTTCGTGGCAGCCCCTCAAATATTGGAACCTTGCTACCATATCAGTCCTCGTCCTTCTTTTTACTAGACTAAATACACCCAATTCCTGCAACCATTCTTCCCATGTTTTACTTCTCCAGCTCTCTAACCATCTTTGTTGCTTTTTTCTGCACTCTTTTCAAAATCTCAACAACTTTTTGTTATAATATGATGAGCAAAACTGGATGCAGTATTTTAAGTGTGGTCTTACTAAGGCTTTGTAAAACAGTATTAGTACTTCATGTGATCTTGATTCTATCCTTCTGTTAATGCAACCTACGATTGCATTGGTTTGTTTGTTTGTTTTGTCTGCTGCCACACATATGGTGGCTCATATTCAAGTGACTGTCCACAAGGACTCCAAGATTCCACTTCAGACCTACTGAAGTCACAGCTTTAGAACTAATATTTTGAAAAGCATTTTTCTTAAGCTTTAGGTCTTCTAGTCTTCAGAACAAACACTTTAGCTTTAGTTCTATTCAAAACAAATATTTTGAAAGGTCTCTTCCTTGAATAAGTGTTTGCCTAGGAAAATACAGCACATCTGGGAGAATAAGAACTCAGAACCAACTATTAAGCTTATCAGTGATTTGAAGTCCAGTGGTTATCATCTTATGAAAAGTTCTCCATCAGGATTGGAGGATTCACAATCCTTTGGGCCATAGAACGCACCAGCTTCCTCTGTTTGCAGCATCCTGGAGTCTCTTTTTCATTCCGCAGCAGCAACATATTTATTTTATACAATGGCTTCTTTTGTTTCTTTTTTCTTTAGAGAATTGTGGCCAACTTGTCTCTTGTGACACCATGGCTGTACACTTGTGTGTACAACGCACATCCCCGTAAATAACAAACAAAAAATAAAGTTCTTTAAGTGTCTAAGCTGTGAATTGGGCTTTTAAACAAATGCAAAATACTTAGTTAAGGAAATGTTGAACTCTGCCCTCAGCTTCCCCTCCTTTGGGTTCCATAATCCTCTTTGGACATCTAAGAATTAAAATGAAGAGTCATGTAAAGCGTTGCCTAGTCATGAAAGACAAGTATGTTTCTCATCTAATTCCTCAGAAAGAAAATTGAAGTTCAGCTTCTAAACAGACATGAAAGCAAGAGATGCCTTTTATTCCCTTCCAGAAAGAAAGAAAGAAAGAAAGAAAGAAAGAAAGAAAGAAAGAAAGAAAGAAAGAAAGAAAGAAAGAAAGAAAGAAAGAAAGAAAGAAAGAAGAGAGAGGGACGGAGGCAGGGAGGAGAGGGGAGAGACAGAGAAGGGAGGGAGGAAAGAAAGAAAGAGAGAGAGAGAGAGAGAGGAAGGGAGGAAGGGAGGGAGGGAGGAGAGGGGGAAGAGGCAAAGAAAGGAGGGAGGAAAGAAAAAGAAAGAAAGAAAGAAAGAAAGAAAGAAAGAAAGAAAGAAAGAAAGAAAGAAAGAAAGAAAGAAAGAAAGAGTCCAAATTATTCTGATGGTAGAAAGCATTTTCCTTAATTATCAATAAGCAACCAGCAATAACAACACTATCTTTCTGAACCATCCCTAAGAGAATTTGTGTTTTGAGTATGTAAATGTCCACATGTAAATGTCAGGATGTACCAGATACTTGTTGACTTTGTGAAATCTTTTTGAATACCATCTTACTCTGGAGATGCACTCAAAGGGATTAAGATAAGGGATCCCTTAGCTTTAAATTCTTTTTGCAAAATCCCATCCTTCGTAGTAACATGTGTACTAGGCTTATTTTGACTTTAGGATTTTATCCAATTAAACGGGAAGTTAGAGACAATCCCTATCAAAATAGTATGGAAGAGAGGTCCAATCTGTTCTCCAAAGCAGGGGTCTCCAACCTTGGCAACTTTAAGCCTGGAGGACTTCAACTTCCAGAATTCCTCAGCCAGCAAAGGGAATTCTGGGAGTTGAAGTCCTCCAGGCTAAAATTGCCAAGGTTGGAGACGCCTACTCCAAAGCATCTCAAGGCAGGACAAGAAGCAATGGATGGAAACTAACCAAGGAGAGAAGCAACCTAAAACTAAGAAGAAACTTCCTGACACTGAGGACAATTAATCCATGGACCAACTTGCCTCCAGAAGTTGTGAATGCTCCAACACTGGAGGTTTTCAAGAAGAGAATGGACATAACAGGTTGGACTAGAAGACCTTGAAGACCTCTTCCAATTGTATTATTCCACATACTAGGAAGCCAAATATAGAAAAATATCATTATCTTTGTTGTACTAATATTGGCCTCTTATTAGCCTAGTCTTATGTTTCATTATGTTACTTCTTGACTATAAAGAGAAAATGTGTTGAGCAATATTACACCAGAAGTATTTCATAGCAATGTACTATAATGACCGAAAGCTTTGGTGAAAACTTTTTTTGTGATCTGACACTCATTAAATACACAGATGCTTTTTTTTTTTCCCCTTTGGATGAGAACTCATGAGCATTGGTAGGAGCAATCTTAATACATCTTCTTTGTCATACAAAATTCATGGACATTACTTCTTTTATATATTCTTGATATTTTCTCCCCCTCCTCAACAAATAACCTCTGCATTTTGCTGTAGGAGAATCTCAATGAACAGATGAAAGTGAAAGTTATTTGAAATTTATTTCTGACTTTCTTTAAAGCTCCTCAAATATTTTATTTGACCTAAAGTCTCAGTTCTGTTCAAATCTAATGTCAGATAGGGGGAAACTGCAAACAAATATACAAAACCAGGAGTCGCTTTTAAGTTCAGCTGAACTCCATGAACATCTTATCGTCCTTCTGACAACAATATGGAAATGGTTTGACATTCACCATGATTAAAAAAAAAAAAAAGATGTAGAGACTCTGGAAAGAGTGCAGAAAAGAGCCATAAAGATTATTAAGAAGCTAGATGATAAAACACATGAAAAAACAGTTGCAGGAATTGGGTATGTCTAGTCTAGTGAAAAGAAGGAACTGGGGCGACATGGCTGGGCATGGCTTGCTGACTGGGCATGACTTGGTGGTCACATGACTGGCTGGGCATGGCTTGTATGTAAATATTGAATATTTTTTATTAAAAAAAGAGCAACTTTTACCCAAAATCAGACAAAGCAGGCAGGCAGATTGAGTTGCTCACAAAATCACAGATTCACTCAGAGATCTATCTTTCTGCAATCTATTGACTGAGTCTGTTGTATAAAATTTTCTAGCAAGAAAACTCACTAAATTAACTCACAACATACCATGTGTGTAAATAATGATTTTAATATAAAGAAAAGAGCAACTTCTACTCAAAATCAGGCAAAGCAGGCAGGCAGATTGAATTGCTCACAGAATCACAGAATCACTCAGAGATCTACCGTTCTGCAATCTATTGCCTGAGCCTGCATTGAAAAATAGAAGCTTCAGTCCTAATAAAGATTCAACTCTGCTTTTAGATTAGCTAGGATTTCCTGCTTTCTGGCTAATCTAAATCTCCCAGCACGGTAGAATAGTTGATGGTTGGGCAGAAAGAAAAATGAAAAATAACAACTTATCGAAGGAAGGCAAGCTGGATGGTGCATGTGCCAGGTGAGGAGTGAGTAGGCAGGGTGAGGTGGGGCCAGCCAGTGGAGTGATTTGCCAGTACTCCAAACTGGGCAGAATCATAACAACAGGTTCTATAGAACCGAACCGACCAGGTAGAATCCCACCACTGGAGAGAAGCCACCTAGAATTAAGGAGAAACTTCCTAACAGTGAGAACAATCAACCGGTTGAATGACTTGCCTTCAGAAGCTGTGGCTGCTCCATCACTGAAGGCTTTTAAGAAGAGACTTGACAGCCACTGGTCAGAAATGGTACAAATTCTCCTGCTTGGACCAGAAGACCTCCAAGAATCCTTCCAACTCTGTCATTTTATATTCTTTTCCTCCAGCACCATTTTTCAACTTCCCAATCTAGGCAACAGCACTGAGATGTCTTGGTAGTCTTTCAGCTCTTAAAGAGGTTTCACTTTGCTTAAGCTTCTGGCCTCATACAAGATGAGCCAGATGTTTTTAAGTAATGTGACATCTGGCTTACATGGAGATTCATTAATAGATGTGTTCAATTGCAGAAACCAGGTGTTGCAAATTACATTTGTGGCTTTATTGACTTGTCTACCTGCTGGAACACATATTTTATTTATTTGTAACCCACCTTTATTATTTTTTACAAATAGCAGTAAACCTATCCAACATACTTTCAACTTCCTGTTTTCCCTACAACAACAATACTGTGAGATGAATTGGGCTGAGAGAGAGGAACTAACCGAAAGTCACCAAGCAGGCTTTCATGGCTAAGGCAGGACTTGAACTCATGGTGTCTTGTTTTCTAACCTGTCCCAAAAATGCTTTTTTCAAGAGGCAACTGGACTTTCTTGTTTTTCGTTGAAGTTGATTGGTTCTCATCCAAAAAGCTTCTTCAGTTCTGACTGAATGATGGAGGATGGAAGGATTTATGAGCCATGGTGGTGCAGTGATTAGAATGCAGTACTGCAGGCTACTTCTGCTGACTGCTGGCTGTAGTTTGGCAGTTCAAATTCCACCAGGCTCAAGGTTGAGCCTTCCATCCTTCCGAGGTAGGTAAAATGAGGACCCAAATAGTTGGGGACAACATGCTGATACTGTAAACTGATTAGAGAGGGTTGTAAAGCACTGTGAAGTGGTATATAAGTCTAAGTGCTCTTATTATTGCTATTTATGCTCCTTGCAGACAACTGGTCATTTGCATTATTTTAGTTGTTGAGGCCACTTGGAGGTTTATCTGTGTCCTCAGAGTCACCTGAGTGATACAAATTGGTGTGGAAGCTTTTGTAGAATTGTTGAAAGGACTGTTTCGTAGACTGGAAGTGGATGATGTGTGTGTGTGTGTATTGTGTGTGTGTGTGTGTTATGGTGAACAAAATTGGATGCAGTGTTTTAAGTGTCGCCTTACCAGTATGTTACAACAGACTTTGTCTTTCTCATTTTTGTTAGGCAGAGATATATAAGGTTCCTGTTGAGATTTATGAAAGGGTAGAGATGCAACGATGTTCTGGATAGGACCTAACTAATACTCAGCAATGCAGTGAAGTGGCTCTTGACTCGTATCAACAAAACGGAGGTCTGTGGTTACACGGGATGCTTGCATAGTTTTCTTTGCAAACAGAAAGCAACCTTCAGAGCAAACCGGTTCTCTCTCAACCATGGAGGTGATCCTTCTCAGAACATCCAACCAGGGGTTGGCTGCTACGGGTTTGCACGGGTTCAGGCGATCCTCTAGCTAAGATTTTGTGCAGTTCAGCAAACTGGTAAATCCCACACCTGGCTGGCCACGCCCACCCCTCCCCTCCCAGGACTCCCCATGTGGCCTGTTTTGGATGCCAAGTAAGTGCATGGAGGCTTGGGAAGGGTGAAAAGGGGGCCTCTCAGAGGCTCCAGAAGTCCAGAAATGGGCCTGTTTCCAGCCTCTGGAGGGCCTCCTGACCTGGGGGAGGCCATTTTCACCCTCCAAGAGAAAAGCCTCTGGAGCCCGGGGAGGGTGAAAAATAGGCCTCTCGGAAGTTCTAAAAGGCAGGGCCTCCGAAGGCTGCAGAGGCTGTTTTCACCCTCTCAGAGGCTCCAGAGCCTGGGGAAGGCAAAAACAGCCCCCCCCCACACCCACCCTGGTGCAAGAAGCCAACTAGGCCATGCCCACCCAACAACTGGGCAGAGAACCAGTTACTGAAAGTTTTGAAGCCCACCCCTGCCTCCAACCAAGTCATGCCCCTGTTGGAGTCTGAATCTGAGGAGGAAAATGGATAGCTGACAGGGAGTGGGAGTGTAGCTCCATTGGCTGTGGAGGAAACTGGGGAAGGGCAAAGTCCGGCTAGACAGAGTAGGGGAGAGGTAGAACAAGGGAGAGGAAATTCAGAGGAAGACCCAGGCCCACCCCCTCTTCATCCTAGGACATTCAGGGAGGAATGGAGAAGAGAGCAAATTGCACGGCTTACAGGGGAGGAAAGGGCCCTGATTCCCTCCATTAGCCACATCTGGGAAGAGAGTTTAAAAGAAATGCAGGCTGCATGTGGCAGCTGCTGGGAGCAACCATGTGTTGACTTTGCTTATTTGTGTTCTTGGTGTCTTTCCAACCATGTTGAGTTTTGCCGTGCCTTCACATCTGGAATTCTTGCTCCTGCTGTGCCAAACTAATTACCTCATTTTGCCTTGATTGGACTTATAGTTACAGTTTTTGTTGACCACGTTCTGGATTTGATTCTCGCAGCTAAAGGCTCTTCCTGAGATAGTTTTTCTCTAGGGTAAGGTAACCAGGACATTGGGGGCAAAGTTGGAGCGAATAAAGAGACTGCTCAAATAATAAAGAGACTATCTGACTGTGTTGCCTTTGTGCCACGCTCCGGGTCATCATAGTACCTTTTCAAAATGTTCTGCCTACCTTCAGTTCTTCCTACCAATATACCAAAGATGACCATCCCAAAGCAACCCACCCTCGCTAATAAATGCAGCCCCCTGTTTGCTACCCAATGGTGGGGAAGGGGAGGAAATCTTCACATCCATGCACGTTGCAGCCTTCTGTGCTTTCAGAGAGGACAAATGTCATTTGTGGTTGCGATCTTGTCTCTTGCCATATTTTTCATCCTATTTTTTTCTTTCTTTCTTTTTTTTTCTCCCCCTTTTCATGCCGAGATGATTTGTCAAAGCTTGGAATATATTCAGCCGCCCGAACAAGGCTCATTATAGGCCTGCACAAAGACAAGAGAGGTGGAGAAGGATGACAAGGTTTTGCATTAATTGCCTAGCTATCTGGTGTTCTGGAGGGCATCCATGCATATAATAATTTAAGTAGAGTTGCGGCAAGTTGGAAGTTGCGAGTTCTTATAATGTTTTGCCAAGCTGATTTCCTATTATAGCACAGTCGGTATTTCTTTTTAAAGCCTTGACAGAAACCTGCAGGTGGCCACACAGCTTTTGTTCTGCAAGTAACATATTTTCAACGTTCCATTAACCAGCCAAAAATGCAGCTGGTACAACTTATTGTCAACCTCAGTATAATTCAGAAGCAAAAAAAAAAAAAAATTAAAAAAATGAAGTTAGTACCAGGACTGTGTTTCTACAATGAAGCGGTCCCGGTGTGATAAGAGCTCTAAAAGTAGGAAACGGCCTTGTAATTCCAGCAAGGAAACAGGTTAAAAATCTATGTTACTTTCAAATCTAACATTTTCAAAATAAAAACAGCTTCTGGAATGGCGTTGTTTGAGGGTGCAATGTGCAGCAGCCCTTGAATTCAATTCCAGGCATTTCAGTTGAAGGTGGTTGGCTTTCATTTGCTCCTTTGCTTGCTTTGCAAAGGGAGGAGATGTTTACAAAGGGTAACAGACTAACAGAGTTGGAAAGGTCCTTGGAGGTCTTCTAGTCCAACCCCGTGCTCAAGCAGGAAACCCTAACATTTTGAATAGATGGTTGCCCAATCTCTTCTTTAAAACCTCCAGTGTTGGAGCACCCACTGTCCATAATTTGAATTGATTCAAAAACTCTGGTTCAATTTAGAATAGAATAGCAGAGTTGGCTGGTCCAACCCGCTGCTCAGCCAGGAAATCCTATGCCATTTCAGACAAATGGTTGTCCAATCTCTTCTCAAAAACTTCCAGTGTTGGAGCATTCACAACTTATGGAGTCACGTTTTACTTATTACAGATTAACAGAGTTGGAAGGGATTTTGTATGTCCTGTAGTCCAACACTTTGTCAAAGCAGACCCTACACCATTTCTGACAGATAGCAGTCCAGTCTCTTCTTGAAAGCTTCCAGTGATGAAACTCCCACAACTTCTGAAGACAAGTTGTTTCAATGGTTAATTGTTCTCATTATCAGGATATTTCTAGTTCTGGGTTGCTTCTCTCCTTAATGAATTCCCATCTCTTGTTTCTTGCCATGCCTTCTGGTGCTTTGGAGAATAGGTTGACCTCCTCTTCCAATATTTGAGGGGCTGCCACAGAGAGGAAGGGGTCAAGCTATTTTCTAAAGCAATTGTAGGCCACACAAGGAATAATGGATGGAAACTGAGCAAGGAGAGATTCAACCTGGAAATAAGGAAAAACTTTCTGACAGTGAGAACAATCAACCCATGGAACAGAAGTTGCACTCGTAAGTTGTGGGAGCTTCATCATTTGAGACTTTCAAGAAGAGATTGGACTGCCATCTGCAAGAAATGGTGTAGGGTCTCCCACTTGGGCAGAAGGTTGGACTCATTGACCTACACGATCCCTTCCAACTCTGTTAATCTGATAATCTTTGTGGCAGCCCCTTATATATTGAAATGCTACTCTCATGTCATCCCTAATCCTTCTTTTCACGAGACTAGATACACCCAATTCCTTCACCTGTTCTTCATATATTTTAGCCTCCAATCCCCTAATCATCTTTATTTCCAACTAAATATAGCAGAGCTGATGGTCTGGGATTAAGACAGAACTATCCAGTAGGTCTTCTCCATAAAATGAGTTAATCATTAGGCTAAATAGGCTAACTAATTCAGCTCAAATGTGGCCACTAGAAATGATTGCAGAATTATAGAGTTGTAATGGAGCATTTCAGCCATCAAACCCAGCCCTCTGCTTTATGCAAGGATTCCAATTAAAGCCTTTGAGACAGATGGCTGAAGAGACTTTATTGGAACACATCCAATAAAGGGAGTCCAACATTTGGAAATGTGAAGTTTACTACCACTTTATAATGCCTCGGTAAAGACCACATAAATATTGCATCCAATTTTGGTCACCACAATATAAAAAAAAAAAAAATGTTGAGACTCTGGAAAAAATGCAGAGAAGAGCAACGGAGATGATCATGGCATTAGAGGCTAAAACATATGAAAAACAGGTTGCTGGAATTGGGTATGTCTAGTTTAATGAAGAGAATGACTAAGGGAGACATGATAGCAGTGTTCTAATATTCGAGGGGCTTCACAAAGAAGAGGGGGTCCACCTATTCTCTAAAGCTGGCAGTGTTGTGTCCGCGAAATGATGCCAGGAGTTGGTGACTTCAATTCAAGCTCTTTTATTGAAAGTTGGAACTGAACTGGCATAAAGGAAAAAGCCTGCGGCTTTTATTCCTTTAGCTGCGGCGGCCGCGGCCAATGGCACCACTTTGAATCTCCCACGATCCGAATGGACCAATCGCGGGAGATTCTCAGTGAGCCAATCGGCGCGGCTCGCCTGACCAATCGGAGAGCCCCGCGCTTTGGCCAATCAAAGCGCGGGGATCTCGAGTATGTTAATTAAGGACAGAACACCCCTCCCCTCTTGGTTCAGTCCTTACGTCGCGTAGTCACGTAGGTAGGCGGGGCTCCGTCTGAGCCTACTGGACCTGCGCAGCTCAGTTGTAGGCTGGATCCCGGCCGGTTCGGTCGGGATCTCTGCTGCTCCTGCTGCCGTCGTGGGAACCGGCTGGTCGATCGGGCCGGGCCGCTCTCCGTAGCTCCCTCCTGGGCCTCCCGGGTCGGTTGAGCGGCGGGTTTCGCCGCTCCTGCTCGGTCTTTCCGGGTCGGTCGAGCTGGCCTGGATGTTTCTTCCTGGCGAGGGGTCGTTGTTAGGGATAACATTGTTTTACCCTAACTGGTTTAGGTAAATAATAATATGTAATCATAGTTTGGAAGTTAAAGTGTCTGCAACTTTAACTGTGGGATAGTAATTAAGGGAGTGGTTGTGAAAGCACTTTAAAAGAAGCAAGACGACAGCTTGCTCTCTCTCTGGCTTTGATGATTCCTGATTACTGCAAGGACACAAGACTGCATTGCTCGAACGGGAGAGAAAACAAAGGACTGACTTGTAAGTGAATTGACATAGGATATTTCTACACGGACTTTGCTAACTGAATATCCCTGAATGGACTGACTAAATGATACATGACTATTGGACTGTTATTTTGACTATGCTATGAACTCATAATGGAATAAACTATATTTTTGATAGCACAAGCGTATCTGTTATTTTTACTGTATGTTAATAAACATACAAGCTTAGCTCACTCATTTATCTGTGTGCCTATCTGACTAAGCTGCACATTCTGTTTAGCTTGTCTCCCTAACCCTGGTTGGGGAAACCAGGCTTAACAGTCGTGATGGCTGCTTTACGGTGAGTACGGCTGGTTTATTCTTCTTTGGTTTTGGTCCCCTGGGTATTCCCTCCCCCCTTGATTTGTGTTGTGGGGGTTGGTTTCACCTGTTTGTGCGTCGGTAGTTTGTTGGTTGGTAGTCCTCGACCTTAGTTGGTCGATGTGGCGTTTCCACGCTCGTCCGTCTGCTGTTTGTAGTCGGTACGAGTGTGGGCCTGTTGTTTGTGTGATGACGGCTGGTATCCATAGTGGGTCTCCCGTCAGGTTTCTTGCGTATACGGGGTCGCCGGGTGCGAAGGTTCGGTGTTTGCTGTTTGAGTCTGGGGCCTTCTCCGGGTTATACGTGGGGTGTAACCTGTCGAGTGGGGACCTTAGTTTCCTGCCCATTAATAGTTTGGCTGGGCTCTTATTGGTTGTGGTATTTGGGGTGATGTGTTGGGTGAAGAGTAGTTTGTTTATTTTCGCCTGGATCTCCCCGTGGTCTATTTTCCGGATGGTCTTCTTAGTGAATTGGACCATCCGTTCCACCCTACCGTTCGCCGCCGGGTGCGCCAGTGCTGTCAGCGCGTGGCGGATGCCCCTTTCCACTAGGAATTTTTCGAATTCCAGCGAGGTGAATTGGGGCCCGTTGTCGGAGGCGACGACATCTGGGAGGCCGTGTGTTGCAAAGAGTTTGCAGAGTTCCTTGATCACGGCCTCCGTGGTTGTCGTCTTCATGTTGCTTACCTCCAGCCAGTTGGAGTAAGCGTCAACTGTTATGAGGAAGGTGTGTCCTTTTGTGGGCCCAGCGAAGTCTATGTGAATCCTAGACCATGGTCCCCTTGGGGTTTCCCACTCTAGGACGGGTGCTGTGGGTGGGCTTGGCCTAGTTTCCTGGCATCATTGGCACCTAGCTACCCAGGCCTCTATTTGTTTGTCCATCCCTGGCCACCAAGCGTAACTTCTGGCCAGGGCTTTAGTCCTAACGATGCCAGGGTGCCCCTCGTGTAGCAGTTCCAGAACCTTCCCTTGTAGCTTTTCTGGAATGACCACCCTATCCCCCCATAGTATGCACCCTTTTAATAAAAAGAGTTCCGTTTGGCAGTTTCGGAACGTTTTGACAGACTCGTCATTGTCCCTTTCCAGCCACCCTTTCTCTACCCAATGCAACACCCGCGCCAGACATTTGTCTTTATTAGTCTCTCGGGCAATGTCTGACGCGGTTATGGGCAGGTTGGGTAGAGTCTCTATGCTGAGGGTGGTCGTCGTGGGTGCTGGGTCGGTGTCAGGTTCCGGTAGCGGCGAGCGGCTTAAGGCGTCTGCATGGGAGATCGTCTTACCCGGTCTGTGTATGTGTCCGTAGTTGTAGGCTGCCAGGAACTCGGACCACCTTGTCATTCGGGGAGACAGAATGTTCGGGGTGGCCCGGTTTCCTGCAAGGATTCCCAGCAGCGGCTTGTGGTCGGTCATGATGGTGAAAGTCCAGCCGTAGAGATACTTGTGGAATCGTTTTACGGCGGCAACGATAGCCAGAGCCTCTTTGTCCAGCTGGCTATAGTTCCGCTCCGGTTTGGTGAGGGTCCTCGAAAAGAATGCGATGGGCGCTTCTTTTCCGTCGGGGAGGGTATGGCTGAGGACAGCGCTGACGCCGAAGGGTGATGCATCGCATGTGACGGCCAGAGGTAGGGTCTCATTATATTGTATGAGGACGGCGTCCGATGTGAGGAGGTCCTTTGTTCTTTGGAAGGCGGCTTGCTCGCGTTTCCCCCAAGTCCAGGTCGCCGCCTTGTCCAGGAGTCTATGCAAGGGCTCCGCCGCCATCGCCTTTTGGGGTAGGAACACATTGTAAAAGTTCAGTAGCCCCAGGAACGCCTGTAGTTCCGTCTTTGACTTGGGTGTGGGGGCTTCTTTGATGGCCTTGATTTTTTGGTTTGTGGGGTGAATGCCGTGACGGTCTAGGAGGTATCCTAGGAATTCTACTCGTTCCGTGCATAGCTGGCATTTCTCCCTCTTGACTTTCAGCCTGGTCTCTTTAAATTTGGTTAGGACCTCCCTTAGGCGACCCTCTAGTTCGGCGTGGTTGGCTGCCGACACTAGGACGTCGTCGAAGTAAGGTACCACCCCCTTGATGACTTGCAATAGTCTTTCCATGAGGCTTTGGAATATGCCCGGTGCCACGCTGACTCCGAATTGGAGTCGGTTGCATTTGAATGCCCCCCGGTGGGTGACTATGGTTTGCGCTTCTGCCGTTTGCTCGTCGACTGGCAACTGTTGGTAAGCCTGGGCGAGGTCGAGCTTGGCGAAAACCTCGCCCCCTCCCAGTGAGTGCAGTAGGTGTTGCACTACAGGGACGGGGTAGGCGCTTTGTTGTAGCGCGCCATTTAGGGTGGCCTTATAGTCCCCACAGATCCTCACCGACCCATCGGGCTTGATCGGGGTGACTATGGGGGTCTCCCACCAGGCGTGGTCTATGGGCTGTAGGACCCCTTGTTTGACGAGCTTGTCAATTTGCTCGTCTATCTTGGGTTTCAGTGTGAATGGCACCCGCCTTGGTTTCAGGCATTTTGGGGGGACGTTTGGGTCTAGGTTGAAAGATATAAGGGGCCCTCGGTATTTCCTAGGTTTCCGTCGAAGACCTCTTGGAATTCCCGGGCCAGTTGCTGCTCCCAGCTGTCGTCGGTGACGTGGTCGACTCCCGTGAGTGCGATGTCGAGCGGGGCGAACCATTGCAGTCCCAGTAGACTTGGGCGGTCGCGGTCGATGATTGTCAGGGGAAGTCTTTCGGTGTGCCCTTTATAGGTGATGTTGAAGTGTTTGGTTCCAACTACCGGGATGCAGTTTCCCTGGTAGTCCTTTACAATGAGTCTCTGGCTGTCTAGGTTCCTCCTTTGGAGGGTAGGCACCAAGCGCTTTATTTCATGCCATGCAATCATGGAGAGGTAGGACCCGGAGTCCACCTCCATTTTACATGGCTGGCCCTCGATGCCTACCTCCACGTGGACCTTCCGGGCATCATTGGTGATGGCGTGGCCGATGGTGACCATCTGATGGGTCTCCTCTCTTTGCTGGTTATCGCCGCCTCGCCAGGATCGTCCGTTCCGGTCCCATCTGTTGTCCGAGGGGCGATCTCTGGTCCGGGGTGGTGTGCTTTCTCTCCTCCGGTCGCTCTGGTCCCCTCGTGCCGGGCTGCGATTCTTCTTTAGGCGGCAGACACGGGCGAAGTGTCCCCTCTTGTCGCAATGCCGGCAGATCGATTCGAAAAACCGGCATTCCGACCTGGGGTGGTCGCCGCCGCAACCGGCACAGTTGGTCCTCGACTTACGACCCCGCCGGTTCCATGGGTCACGGCCTGTCTGGAGGCGATGGACGTCCTCCTCGTCGTCTGAAGTGCCCGATGCCGAGTGAAAGTCGCCCTGGTGGGTGGTCGTCTCGGGTCGGGCCTCGGTCGACCTCGCCGGGTTGTTGTTTCCGCTGCGGTCCCCAGTGTTCGGTCTGCGCATGCGGTCGGCAGAAGTTCAGGTTGCTTCGGTGGCTGCGGCTGCGGTGAGGGTGTCTGCTAGGCTGATGTTGCCCTTGGCCATCAGCCGGCACTGGAGGACAGGGTCCCACAAACCGAGCACGATTCGGTCTCGCAGGGCGTCGTTCAGGTTGTCGAATTCGCAGAGCCCCCCTAAACGCCGCAGCTCGGCGACGAAGTCACTGAAACTCTCACCCGACCTCTGGTCCCGATGGTAGAATTTGTTGCGTCGGATCAGGATGGGTACCTCTGGAGCGTAGTGCTGCCGAAGTATTGGCTCGAGGGCGTCCCAGTCCATCGCGGTCGCATCGGCGGGTTTGGCCAGCGCCTTGGCCATCTTGAAGACCTCGGTCCCGCAGTGGGTCAGGAAGACGGCACGCTTCATGGGGCCGATGGCGTCCTTCAGGTCGCTGCACTCGAGGAACATGCGGAATCGGTCGGAGTACGATTCCCAGTCCTCGGTGGTGGGGTTGAAGGGTGCGGGTGGTGCGATTTTCGCCATCGCGGTGGTTCGTCTGGCTTCCGTCGGACACGTGGTTCGGTTCAGGGTCTGGATCCCACCTTCGTCGCCAGTGTTGAGTCCGCAAAATGATGCCAGGAGTCGGTGACTTCAATTCAAGCTCTTTTATTGAAAGTTGGAACTGAACTGGCGTAAAGGAAAAAGCCCGCGGCTTTTATTCCTTTAGCCGCGGCGGCCACGGCCAATGGCACCGCTTTGAATCTCCCGCGATCCGAATGGACCAATCGCGGGAGATTCTCAGCGAGCCAATTGGCGCGGCTCGCCTGACCAATCGGAGAGCCCCGCGCTTTGGCCAATCAAAGCGCGGGGATCTCAAGAATGCTAATTAAGGACAGAACAGGCAGGACAAGAAGCAATGAATGGAAACTAATCAAGAAGAGAAACAAACTGAGGATACGTTTCCTGACAGAACAATTAATCAGTAGGACAGGTTGTTGTGGGTGCTCCAACATTGGAGGCTTCCAAGAAGAGACTGGAAAGTCCCTTGTCTAATGAAAATGTGGTTGCCACAAAAAAGGGGGAGTCAAGGAGGAATCCAGCTTGTCTCCAAAGCACCTGAAGGCAGAACAAGAAGCAATGGATGGAGATCAAGGAGAGAAGCAACCTAGAACAAGGAGACATTTCCAGACAATGAAAACAATTAATCAGTGTAACAACTTACCACCAGAAGTTTTGGGTGCTCCAAGCCTGCAGTTTTTTAAGAAGAGACTGGACAATTAGTCTGAAATGTCACAGACACTCCTGCTTAAGCAGAAGGTTGGACTAAATGACCTCCAAGTTCCCTTCCAACTCTGTGAAGATAATTAAGACTGCAGAGAAAACAATTACTATCAACTTGCCTTCAACTGAGGACCTGTATACTGCACGAGTCCAAAAGGGGGCTGTGAAAATATTTACAGACCCCTCACATCCTGGACATAAACTGTTTCTACTCCTTCCCTCAAAATGGCGCTATAGAGCACTGCACACTAGAACAACTAGACACAAGGACAGTTTTTCCCCGAACTCCATCTCTCTGCTAAAGAAATAATTCCATCAACACTGTTCAACTATTACAAAATCTACACTACTATTGCTGTTAATCTTCTCATCACTCCTTATCACCCATCCCCTCCCACTTGTGACTGAAAGACAGTAACTTTGTCACTTGTACCCTTACAATTTATAATGTTTCCTAGTATGATTTGATTGCTTATTATACCCTATGACTATTATTAAGTGTTGTACCTGATGATTCTTGACTCTTGATGAATGTATCTTTTTTTTATGTAAACAGAGACCATATGCACCAAGACAAATTCCTTGTGTGTCCAATCACATTTGGCCAATAAAAAAATTCTAGTTCTAGTCATTCAGTTAACTTAGAAGTAAGGAGATAGCTGGTCTCCAGAGGTTGCAGGTGCTCCATCTCTCGAGGTTTTCAAGAAAAGGTTGGACAACCCTTTGTCAAGGATGGTATTTCTGTCTTGAGCAGGAGGCTGGACTAGAAGACCTTCAAGGTCCCTTCTATTATTCTGTGATTCTATGATTTGGGCAGAAGAGGAACCCACCACTTCATGACATGATACAACCAGATCTTTCCAGAGCATAAAATTCTTCCTGATCTTCCTGTGAGCCTATTTCCAGCAGTTTCTGCTCCTGCCTTCTGAGGGTCCAAGAGAAAGTCTACTCCCCTCTTCTTTGACAAGTATCTGACTTTCCCCCCAAATGTTTACTTCCACAGGGTAAACAGGCCTACGTAATCTATTGTGCCTCAAAGGACCTTCTCTCCATCTTGTTACCCTTTCTCTGAACATATAAGGAATGGTTACAGGAATTGTGTATGTCTCATCTAATGAAAAGAAGGACTAGTGGCGACATGATAGCAGTGTTCCAATATCTAAGAGGCTGCAGCTAAGAAGTGGGAGGTCAACCTATTCTCCAAAGCACCTGAAGCCATGATGAGGGAATAGAAGGGGAACTTTCCAAATTTGCAAGTGATACTAAGCTGGAAGGAATAGCTAACACCCAAGAAGATAGGCTCAAGATCCAGATGGATCTTGACAGACTGGAACCCTGAGCCTTATCTAACAAAATGAAATTCAATGTAGAGAAAAGTAAAGTCCTACACTTCGGCAAGAAAAACCAAAAGTACACATATAGACTGGGTGAAACCAGGCTTAATAGCGGGATCTTGAAGTCTTCATGGACAAACAGAGCCAGCAGTGTGCAGCAGCAGCCCAAAAACCGAATGCAATCCTAAATTGCATGAACAGAGGGATACAATCAAGATCATGTGAGATACTAATACCACTCTATGAAGCCTTAGTAAGACCATACCTAGAATACTGCATCCAGTTTTGGTCACCACATTATAAAAAAAGATGTTGAAACTCTAGAAAGAGTGCAGAGAAGAGCAACCAGAATGATGAGAGGACTGGAGACTAAAACATATGAAGAATGTTGCAGGAACTGATCATGGTTAGTCTCGTGAAGAGGACCAGGGGAGACACGATAGCAGTCTTCCAATATTTGAGGGGCTGCCACAGGGAGGAAGGGGTCAAGCTATTTTCTAAAGCACCCGAAGGCCAGACAAGGAATAATGGATGGAAGCTGAACAAGGAGAGATTTAACCTGGAAATAAGGAGAAACTTTCTGACAGTGAGAACAATCAACCAATGGAACAGAAGTTGCCTTCAGAAGTTATGGGAGCTTCATCACTTGAGACTTTCAAGAAGAGACTGGACTGCCATTTGTCAGAAATGGTCTCCCACTTGGGCAGGGTGTTGGACTAGATGACCTACAAGATCCCTTCCAACTCTGATTATCTGTTTATCTGTTTACATGGCAAAAATCTCTAAGTTCAAATTGTTTTCAGGGAGTGTTCCTTGGTGGAGTTTTTTTCTGTGGGTTCATGAAAGCATTCTGTTCATCATTGAACAATGCCCAGTTTTTCCTAAAATAATCCAATCCATGCTTCATATGGATTTGAAATGCACATACACATACACACACACACATATACACACACAAAAAAAAAAAACCCACAGAGAAAAATAAAAATTCACTAATATGACCTAGATGTAAAGAGAAGAAAGTATTGTGAATGCAGACCAATTCAATCTATCCACGTTATCAGCATTGAGAGGATCAGTGTTTGTTTATTTACAATTTGCAGTGTGTTCCCTTCCCCTAATAACACTGGTTGAGCTCAGAAGTTAAGCAGGATCAGAACCGGTTAGTAATTGGATGGGAATCTGTCACAAGAATCCCAAGTTTTTCTTCTGAAATACAAGGGAAGAATGGTTGGTGAAAATGATAGAATGAGCAGAGAGGGCAAAATTAACTTGTCTGAATAGAGAAAGATCAACAACCACATTGATCAGAGATTGGAAATCTTGATGGACTTTTTTTTTTTTGCTGAAAAAAAAGAGGAAAGTAAACTGGTGATTTATGGATGTGAGGATTAGAAAGGGTAACTCATATAAAATAGGAAATTATGAAGTAACCATAGGGATATGTATTTATAACTGCTGTCAAAATGATTGGGAAACTAGTCCCTTCCCCTTCCTTTCCCCTTTCCCCTTTCCCTTTTCCTTCCTTCCTTCCTTCCTTCCTTCCTTCCTTCCTTCCTTCCTTCCTTCCTTCCTTCCTTCCTTCCTTCCTTCCTTCCTTCCTTCCTTCCTTCCTCCTCCTCCTCCTCCTCCTCCACTCTTTTTTTTTTTATTTTCCTTGTTTTGGTTCAAATACTTGCACTGTTTTTATCTTGTTAAAAATTTCTTCAATAAAGAGTCTATTAAAACAAGGGTTTAGTGTAGACTGGGAAGTTGAATTCACATCCCAAAGGAAGGCAGTGGGAAACAACTTGCTTATGACAGCCATGAAAACAACAACCAGTTGGTCCTGGGAGTTAAGTTTCCTTTGAGGAAGCCTTTTTTTGTCAAGCTTCTGCTTATATTGCATCCACTGTATAACCTTGGCTAATTTCAAGGGGAAGCTAAGCAGGATAGGCCTGACTAGTACTTGAATTGCAGATAATTCAGAAAACCCTAGGACTGTAGACTAGACAAAGAAACTAGCAAATAAATCTCAGAATCCAATTAACAGAGATGTCCATTGTGGGGATCTGAGTTTTGTTGTTTTCTTGCAAATGTTCCATCACCTGACTAGGTAACATCATCAATGCTACAAAATATATTAATATTAATGCAATATCAGGTGTTTTCAATTTAATTGTATAGAATGTGAAGGATGTGTGGTTTTTTAATTTTTTTTTAATATATATAAAACGTTCACTGAAGATGGCATTTAATTTTGTTGTACAAGGTGCAATGACATTAAAGTAAACTAACTAACTAATTAACAATATGGGGTTTTCTCTTTGTTTATATACAAAAGGTTTGCCTTGTCCATGTTACTTGGAATATTTCTGGTGGTTCCTTGAGTAGACTGCTGTTTAATAAACTGGTAGTTCCTTGATATTATGTATTGTGCACTGTTTGGTCTTAATCTCTGTTCCTGTTGTTGTGCAAGTCAGGAATTTTCATTGTCTTTTGACTTCTAGTTGGAGTTCATGGATTCATTCTGCTAATCTACTAATCAACATCCACAATATCTCGATTACTTATACACAGAATCATGGAACATTGGGTAATGATTTTCTTTTAAACTTAATTAAACTTAATTTGATTTTAAATTAACCTTGTTGCTATATACCATACGTCTCTTATTCTCCCTCCCATTCTCCTTCTTTGCCCTTCTTTCCTTCATTGCTTCTCCTTTTCCATTTACTTCTTCTCCTTCCTATCTCATCCCCCTTCCCTTTCCCCTTGCCCTTCCTTTTCCCCTTCCCCTTCTCCTCCATCCCATCCCATCCCATCCCATCGCCTTCTCCTCCTCCTCCTCCCCTTTTTCATCCCATCCTATCCCATCACCCTTCTCCTTTTTCTTCTTCTCCCTTCTTTGTCATTCTCTGTTCCTGATGATCCAAAAGAAACTGTACAAATTATTAACTGATATGGCACCATGGTGTATTTGGTCTTAGTCTACCCAGTTCAATATTATCTCTCTTATCCCTGAACAGTAGACAGAGTGTCCACTATCTGATCATTTCAAAGGAAAAATACTAACATGGAAAGAATCTCTCTTCTAAAACATTTCTTCTGATTTTTAACTCTTTCTTATCAATTCAAATAGAAAGGATTTGCTTTTATCATAGTTTCCCACAAAGAAGAACATCTTCCATAAATTTCTTCTTGCATCATAGAGAGAAAGTAGCCAAGAGATATGGGTGTAAATGTGCTGACTTTCATTAGATAATCTTTTCAGCAATCTGTGCTGACCCAAGCTTACCAGACATTTATTTTTTTTTTCCATTGAGGAATCTAGCTGGAGTCATTACATTCCCACAAGTGTCCACACCGAACCCCTCTTGAATTCTTTATTTTTATTTATTTTTATTTGTCAATCGCTTACAAGATAATAGGTACAAGTATATACACAGTTATGAATACATGAAATCGGTACATATAAGAAAAATAAAAGAAACAATAGGACAGGGATGGTAGGCACGTTGGTGCGCTTATGCATGCCCCCTACAGACCTCTTAGGAAAGGGGTGAGGTTAATAGTAGACAGTCTAAGGTTAAAGTTTTTGGGGTTTGGGGAAGAAACCACAGAGTCAGGAAGAGTATTCCAGACATTGACCACTCTCTTGCTGAAGTCGTATTTCCTGCAATCAAGTTTGGTGCGATTAACCTTGAGTTTGTATCTATTGTTTGCTCTTGTCTTGTTATGGTTGAAGCTGAAGTATTCATTGACAGGTAGAACATTGCAATATATGATTTTATATACTATACTTAGATCGGACTGGAGGCGGCGTAGTTCTAGGTTTTCAAGTCTAGAATTTCAAGTCTGATGGCATAAGGTATTCTACAATGAGTAGAGGAGTGGAGAACTCTTCTTGAGAAATATTTCTGGACTTTTTCAACTGTGTTAATATCAGATACATAATGTGGGTTCCAGACTGATGAGCTGTATTCGAGTATTGGTCTAGCAAATGTTCTGTATGCTCTAGTTAGCAATGCGATATTACCAGAGAAAAAGCTACATAGGATTAGGTTAACAACTCTTCATGCCTTTTTGGCTGTGTAGTTACAGTGGGCTCTAGCACTTAGATCATTAGAGATGAGTACTCCAAGATCCTTGACAGAGTTTGGATCATCAGCAAGGTCTTGACTATTCAGCCTGTATTTTATTTTCTGATTTTTTTTGTCAATATGTAAGACAGAGCATTTATTTGTTGAGATTTGAAGTTGCCATTTGTTTGACTATTCTGATACATAGTCGAGATCTTTTTGAAGGATAGCAGAATTATCTGTGGTGTTGAATAGTTTTACATCATCAGCAAAGAGAATGCAGTTGCTCTTGATATGATCACAGAGGTCATTTATGTAGAGTATGAAGAGAGTTGGTCCTAGAAAACTGCCTTGGGGGACACCACTATTGACAGGTACAGAATTTGATAGGATGCTCCCAATTTTGACCATTTGTTGTCTGTTTGACAGGAATGCTTCTATCCAGTTATGCAGGTGTCCAGAGATACCATAAGATTTTAGTTTTAGGAGTAGTTTGTTGTGTACCACTGAATCAAAGAAGTCTATGTAGATTGCATCTATTGTTTTGCTCTGATCAAGTTGTGTAGTGCATATGTTTTTGTAGTGTAAGAGTTGCAGATTACAGGATATTTTTTTGCTGAAACCAAACTGTTTATTAGAGAGTAGGTTGTTTGTCTCTAAGTGGAGGATGATGGATTGGTTAATAATTGATTCCATGATTTTACAGGTGACGCAGCATAAGGAGATTGGTCTGTAATTTTCAACTAGACTGGGGTCTCCCTTTTTGAAGATGGGGATGACCATGGCTTGTGACCATAGGTTAGGCAAGGAGCTGGTCCTGAAAGATTTTTCAAAGATTATGCTTAGAGGTTCTGCTATGGCAGTGGATAGCTTTTTAAAGAAATTCTGTTGACACTTACCTAACATCAATTTAGTGCTGACTATTGGTTGACTAAATGTCTATGGAGATACTCTGTCATTCAGGTCATGTTGTCCAAAAGGTGCTGTCAGCTTTGGAAGCTATATTAGCCCCAGAAGCTTCCACCCTGCCACATTCCTGTGCCTGGGAAATTGGGAGGGAGGAATTTTGCAGAGCATATGTAGTTAGACATAATAGCATTCTTCCTTGCAGTCAAGGTCATGTCTTTCCGGCACCTGGATGAGGAGTGGTTAGGGGATGTCTCAAGTTGGGACGGATGGCGATTGGACCATATGACAGACTGAAGGATGCAGGGGATGTGTTTGTGATCTTGAATTACTGTAGGACAACCCAGAACTCTCAGTTTTGGGTTTTCCTAGATGTGCCAGTATGACAACCCTAATAAAGTGGAACATTGAGAAAATGCCTGTCTCAGAGTTTTGGTGTTTGTTTTTCTGGAATGCTGACAGGTGCTTTTTCAAGAGGCAACTGGACTTGCTTGTTTTTCTTTGGAGACGTTTTTCTTCTCATCCAAGAAGCTTCTTCAGCTCTGTGTTAGTGTTAGTTGACTCGATTCTTGTGTATAGTCTTTGGCAAGAAGACATCTTAATTGGGACTTAATACATGATCCTGATTCCTCACACCTGACATGTGCCCTTTAATAGTATCTAGAAGTTGCAACTGGTGATACAAGCTATTTTGGGTGCCTTAAGGACATGTTATACCTGTCAGGATTTTGGCATTTAACCCCATTTAAATCATGAGTCTCAAGCCAAACTTCCTAAGCTTCAGAAGGATTTGTTGAGAGTTAAAAGGTGCAGCATTGCCTGGGTAGAGCCAACTCTGAGACACATCATTAATTGTTACCTTCGACCCTGGTTTTATCCCGCCCCCTGGGTGTATCGAAATTCATATTCTCCAATGGGACACATCTATAGCCAAGAGTCATCAATCATGCTTTCCAGTTAGAATTTTGTGCGGCAGAAATTTCGGCACCTAGTGACTATCTTCGGAAACATTTATGGAATGCAGTTTCAGTTTGAAAGACCATAGAAATATTTCATGAGTTGACAATATCATTTTTGCCTGAGCTGAATTGGGTGCCAGTTTGCTTCTGGATTTAATTCAAAGTAAAGATAAAGATAAAAATAAAGTTGAAAGTGGTTATCACCTTTAAAGGGTGCAATGGCTCTATGGTTAAAGTCACTGAGCTTGTCAACTAGAAAATTCACATCCTGGGTTCAACACCCAACTGCTGCACAAAGGGATGAGCTGTTCTTTCTCCCAAACTAGCCATCTGAAATGCAAGTAGATAAATAGTTACCCCTATATGTGTGCCTCAGCATATAGTAATGCTGGCCACATAACCATGGAAAGGTCCTTGGACAATGTTGGCTCTCTTGGCTAAGAAACAGAGATGAGCACCATTCCTTTAGAGCCAGACACAACTGGACAGGGGGAATTTTTACTTCTTACCTTTGTCATCTTTGAAGTCCTATGCGGCATAAGCTATTTGAGGAACAATCTCATTCCAATTATATTGACCTATCCCATCCAGTCAGGCAGGGAAAGCAGGGGTGGTCTGTTACTGGTTTGCACCAGTTCAGGTGAACTGGTTGTTAATTTTATGGCCAGTTTCGTGAACTGGAAAATCCCACCCCTGGCTGGGCCCACCTACCCTGTCCCACCCCTCCCAGGAGTCCTTCCATGGCCTATTTTGGATTACAGGTAAGTGCAAGGCATGTGAGGAGGCTTGGGGACAGCAAAAAATGGGCCTCCCAAGAGACTCCAGAACCAGGGGAGGCCATTTTTGTCCTGCCGGAGGCTGAAGGAAAGCCTCTGGAGCCCAGGAAGGCAAAAAATGGGCCTCCCAGAAGTTCTAGAAGGGCCCATTTCTGGCCTCTAGAGAGTCTCCGGAGCCTGGGGAGGCTGTTTTCATCCTCCTGGAGGCTCAAGAAAATCCTCTGCTGCCCAGGGAGGGTGAAAACACCCCCCCTCTGCCATGGTGCAGAGAACCGGTTGCTAAACTTTTTGAAGCCCACCCCTGAGGGAAGGTATGTGTGAAGTGTCCAACTAGTGAACCCCAAATAAGAAAACATTCTCAGGAGATTTGAATTTCCAAAAGTAAACCTTTATTTGATATACTATTTTGGTACTGAAGAATCAAAACCAGCTCTAGTTTTCCCATGCCAATGCTTGCTCGGTTAAACAATAATTTCCCTTTCTCTCCACCCCTTATAACTGCCAAATTATGAGATGTCCTTTTGTTTTGGGAACAGTCCACCTCCTTCTCAAGCACCTGCAGTGGTGACCTTGATGGCTTCTGTCGTGTCCGCGAAATGACGCCAGGAGTCGGTGACTTAGTGCAAAGCTCTTTATTTGAATTACTGGAACCGAACCGCCGAAAGGAAAAAAGCCCGCGACTTTTATTCCTTTCGCCGCGGCGGCCGTGACCAATGGCAACGCTTCGAATCTCCCGCGCTCTGAACGAACCAATCGCGGGAGATTCTTAACGAGCCAATCGGCGCGGCTCGCCTGACCAATCGGAAAGCCCCGCGCTTTGGCCAATCAAAGCGCGGGGATTTCAAGTATGTTAATGAGGACAGAACACCCCTCCCCTCTTGGTTCAGTCCTTACGTTGCGTAGTCACGTAGGTAGGCGGGGCTCCGTCTGGTCCTACTTGACCTGCACAACTCAGTTGTAGGCTGGATCTCGGCCGGTTCGGTCGGGATCTTCGTTGCTCTTGCTGCTGTGGGAACCGGCTGGTTGATCGGGCCGGTTCTTTCTCCGTAGCTCCCTCCTGGGCCTTCCGGGTTGGTTGAGCTACGGGTTTCGCCGCTCCCGCTCGGTCTTTCCGGGTCGGTCGAGCTAGCTTGGCTGTTCTTTTCTGGCGAGGGGTCGTGATGGCTGCATTTCGGTGAGTACTGCTGGTTTGTTTTTCCTTGTATTCGGTCTCCTGGGTATTCCCTCCCCCCTTGGCTTGCGTTACGGGGGTTGGGTTCACTTGCGGTCCTCAACCTAAGTTGGTCGATGTGGCGTTTCCACGCTCGTCCGTCTGCTGTTTGTAGCCGGTACGAGTGTGGGCCTGTTGCTTGGGTGATGACGGCTGGGATCCATAGAGGGTCTCCCGTCAGGTTTTTTGCATATACGGGGTCCCCGGGCGCGAACGTTCGGTTTTTTGTGCTTGAGTCTGGGGGCCGCTCCGGGTTATACGAAGGGTGTAGCCTGTCGAGTGGGGACCTTAGCTTTCTACCCATTAGTAGTTCGGCTGGGCTTTTGTTGGTAGTGGTATTCGGGATTATGTGTTGGGTAAAGAGTAGTCTGTTGATTTTCTCTTGGATCTCCCCGTGGTCTATTTTCCGGATGGTCTTTTTGGTGAATTGGACCATCCGTTCCGCCCTACCGTTCGCCGCCGGGTGCGCCGGTGCTGTTAGTGCGTGGCGGATGCCCCTTTCCGCCAGGAATTTCTCGAATTCCAGCGAGGTAAACTGGGGCCCGTTGTCGGAGACGACGACGTCTGGGAGGCCGTGTGTTGCAAAGAGTTTGCAGAGTTCTTTGGTCACGGCCTCCGTGGTTGTTGTCTTCATGTTGCTTACCTCCAGCCAGTTGGAGTAAGCGTCAACTGTTATGAGGAAGGTGTGTCCATTTGTGGGCCCGGCGAAGTCTATATGGATTCTGGACCAAGGTCCCCTTGGGGTTTCCCACTCTAGGACGGGTGCTGTGGGTGGGCTGGGCCTTGTTTCCTGGCATCGTTGGCACCTAGCTACCCAGGCCTCTATTTGTTTGTCCATCCCTGGCCACCAAGCGTAACTTCTGGCCAGGGCTTTAGTTCTTACGATGCCAGGGTGCCCCTCGTGCAGCATTTCCAAAACCTTCCCCTCTAGCTTGTCCGGAATGACCACCCTGTCACCCCATAGAATGCACCCTTTTAACAACGAGAGTTCCGTTTGGCAGTTTCGAAACATCTTGACGGCCTCGTCGTTGTCCCTTTCCGGCCACCCTTTCTCTACCCAATGTAACACCCGCGCCAGACGCCTGTCTTTATTAGTTTCTCGGGCAATGTCTGACGCGGTTATGGGCAGGTTGGGTAGAGTCTCGATGCTGAGGGTGGTCGTCGTGGGTGCTGGGTCGGAGTCGGGTTCCGGTAGTGGTGAGCGGCTTAAGGCGTCTGCATGGGAGATCGTCTTACCCGGTCTGTGTATGAGTTCGTAGTTGTAGGCCGCCAGGAACTCGGACCACCTTGTCATTCGGGGAGACAGAATGTTCGGGGTGGCCCGGTTCCCTGCAAGGATTCCCAGCAACGGCTTGTGGTCCGTTATAATGGTGAAGGTCCGGCCGTAGAGGTATTCGTGGAATCGTTTTATGGCGGCAACTATAGCCAGAGCCTCTTTGTCCAGTTGGCTATAGTTCCGTTCCGGTTTGGTGAGGGTCCTTGAAAAGAACGCGATGGGTGCTTCTTTTCTGTCGGGAAGGGTATGGCTGAGGACAGCGCCGACGCCGAAGGGTGATGCGTCGCAAGTGACGGCCAGAGGCAGGGTCTCGTTGAATTGTATGAGGATGGCGTCGGAGGTGAGGAGGTCCTTTGTTTTTTGGAAGGCGGCTTGCTCCCGTTTCCCCCAAGTCCAGGTCGCCGCCTTGTCCAGGAGCCTATGCAAGGGCTCCGCCGCCGTCGCCTTTTGGGGTAGGAAAACATTGTAAAAGTTCAGTAACCCCAAAAATGCTTGTAGTTCAGTCTTTGATTTAGGGGTGGGGGCCTCTTTGATGGCCTTGACCTTTTTAGTTGTGGGGTGAATGCCGTGCCGGTCTAGGAGGTAGCCCAAGAATTCCACTCGTTCCGTGCAAAGCTGGCATTTTTCCCTCTTTACTTTTAGTCCCGTCTCCTTAAATTTAGTTAGGACCTCTCTTAGTCGGCTTTCTAGTTCGGCTTGGTTGGGTGCTGACACTAGGACGTCGTCGAAATAAGGTACCACCCCCTTGATACCTTGCAATAGCCTCTCCATTAGGCTCTGAAATATGCCCGGTGCCACGCTGACTCCGAATTGGAGTCGGTTGCATTTGAATGCTCCCCGGTGGATGACAATGGTCTGTGCTTCTGCCGTTTGCTCGTCGACCGGCAACTGTTGGTATGCCTGGGCGAGATCGAGCTTGGCGAAAACCTTGCCCCCTCCCAGTGAGTGCAGTAGGTGTTGCACTATTGGGACGGGGTAGGCACTTTGTTGCAGCGCGCCATTTAGGGTGGCCTTATAGTCCCCACAGATTCTCACCGACCCGTCGGGCTTGATCGGGGTGACTATGGGGGTCTCCCACCGGGCGTGGTCTATGGGCTGCAGTACCCCCTGTTTGACGAGCTTATCAATTTGCTCGTCTATTTTGGGTTTCAGTGCGAATGGCACCCGCCTTGGTTTCAGGCGTTTGGGGGGGACGTTAGGGTCTAGGTCGAACGAGATAAGGGGCCCTCGGTACTTGCCCAGGTTTCCGTCGAAGACCTCTTGGAACTCCTGGGCTAGCCGCTGTTCCCAGCCGTCGTCGGTGACGTGGTTGACTCCCGTGAGGGCGATGTCGAGCGGGGCGAACCATTGCAGACCCAGTAGGCTCGGGCGGTCGCGGTCGACGATCATTAGGGGGAGTCGTTCGGTGCGCCCCTTATACGTTATTTCAAAACTTTTGGTGCCGACTACCGGGATGCGGTTTCCCTGGTAGTCCTTTACAATGAGTCTCTGGTTGTCTACATTCCTCTTTTGGAGGGTAGGCACCAACCGCTTTATCTCGTGCCAAGCAATCATGGAGAGGTAGGACCCGGAGTCCACCTCCATTTTGCACGGCTGGCCCTCGATGCGTACCTCGACGTGGATTTTCCCGGCGTCGTTGGTGATAGCGTGGCTGATGGTGACCGTCTGGTGGGTCTCCTCTCTCCGCCGGTTGTCGCCGCCTCGCGAGGATCGTCCGCTCCGGTCCCATCGGCTGTCCGAGTGGCGATCTCTGGTCCGGGGCGGTGTGCTCTCCCTCCTGCGGTTGCTCTGGTCCCATCGAGCTGGACTGCGGTTTTTCTTCAGGCGGCAAACCCGGGCGATGTGCCCCTTTTTATCGCAATGCCGGCAGATGGAATCGAAAAACCGGCATTCCGACCTGGGGTGGTCGCCGCCGCAACCGGCACAGTTGGTCCTTGACTTACGACCTTTCCGGTTCCGTTGGTCGCGCCCTGTCTGGAGTCAATGGATGTCCTCCTCGTCTTCGGACGTGCTGGATGCCGAGTGAAAGTCACCCTGGTGTGTTGTCGTCTCGGTTTTTGGTTCGGTCGACCTTGCCGGGTTGTTGTTTCCGCCGCGGTCCCTCGTGTCTGGTCTGCGCATGCTATCGGCGGAAGTTCGGGTGGCTTCAGCGGCTGCGGCTGCGGTGAGGGCGTCTGCTAAGTTGATGTCGCCCTTAGCCATCAGCCGGCTCTGGAGGGCGGGGTCCCACAGACCGAGCACGATTCGGTCTCTCAGGGCGTTGTTTAGGTTATCAAATTCGCAGAACCCCCCTAGGCGCCGCAGCTTGGCGACGAAGTCGCTCAATTTCTCACCCGCTCTCTGGTCCCGCCGGTAGAACTCGTTACGTCGGATCAGGATGGGGACCTCTGGAGCGTAGTGTCGCCGAAGGATGGGTTCAAGGACGTCCCAGTCCATGGCGGTTGCATCGGCGGGCTTGGCCAACGCTTTGGCCATCTGGAAGACTTCGGTCCTGCAGTGGGTGAGGAAGATGGCGCGTTTTAGCGAGCCCGAGGCGTCCTTCATGCCGGTGCACTCGAGGTACATGCGGAATCGGTCGGAGAACGATTCCCAGTCTTCGGTGGCGGGGTTGAAGGGGGCGGGCGGTGTGATTTTCGCCATCTCGGTGCTTTGTCTGGCTTCCGTCGGACACGGGGTTCGGTTCAGGGTCTGGATCCCACCCTCGTCGCCAGTGTCGTGTTCGCGAAATGACGCCAGGAGTCGGTGACTTAGTGCAAAGCTCTTTATTTGAATTACTGGAACTGAACCGCCGAAAGGAAAAATGCCCGCGGCTTTTATTCCTTTCGCCGCGGCCAATGGCAGCACTTCGAATCTCCTGCGCTCTGAACGAACCAATCGCGGGAGATTCTTAACGAGCCAATCGGCGCGGCTCGCCTGACCAATCGGAAAGCCCCGCGCTTTGGCCAATCAAAGCGCGGGGATTTCAAGTATGTTAATGAGGACAGAACAGCTTCCATGCTCTCACAGTCCATGCACGCATTTTAAGCATCCCTCCTCCCCAGTCCACTGGCAAGTTGAGAAGTGTTAAGGGTCGAAAGAAGCAAAGGAGGTTCAATCTTGACAGTATATGATGGATCCCATCAAGTTAAAGAATTTTGATTGGGGAAGTCTGAAAAGAGTTGGATCACCTGTCTCTACCATTTGGCATAGGGTCATGTCAAAGAGGATTGGCAAGGACAATGAGGATTGACCCCCTGAGGATTGTGGGTGACTTAGGACCACTGCCTCAGCCTTTTAACTGTTTTTTTTTTTAATTCTGTTTTTTTTTTAAAACAAAAACAAAAACTTGATTTTAAAAAACATTGAGACTCTGGAAAGAGTACAGAGAAGAACAACAAAGATGATGAGGGGACTGGAGGTTAAAACGTATGAAGAACGGTTGCAGGAACTGGGCCTGGCTAGTCTAGTGAAGAGAAGGACCAGGGGTGACAGGATAGCAGTCTTCCAATATTTGAGGGGCTGCCACAGAGAAGAGGGGGACAACCTATTTTCCAAATCACCTGAAGGCCAGATAAGGAACATGGATGGAAATTAATTAAGGAGGTAAGGAACCTAGAACTAAGAAGAAGAAAAAAAGACAGTTTAGGACAACCAGAAACTTATTATTTTTTTTTTTTTCTGAAGGGTACAGTTCCGGTTTGGGGCAAGATTACCCCGCACGCTCTGAAAAGCAATTTGCGGGTGGCTTAAATTATTTGATTCACTCATTGATTATTCCCTTACTTCAAACTTGCATGCAAAAATCACCACAATTGGTTTTATTTCCCTCTCAGAGACCAAGGAGTAGTAAAATCATACTTTCTTTTTGCAGTTAAAGTCCTCAAAATGATACTTTTAAGTTTTAAAACCATTTGATTATAATTTACATCTTATTAGTCTAGAGGAAAAGGAGAGCAGAGGGAAAAAAGAGAGAGAGAGGCAGATCCATTACCAAATGTAAAATTAAGCGATCATTAAGCTAATTAGCCAGTTTGTTGTTCTCATTGAGTTTATTGTTTCAATTGTATCTGTGCAAATTAGCAAACAGCTTAATTTGTGGAGAAATCAATAAATTCTTTCACCCTCTCTTTTTCTCCGGTAATATATGCACATATTTAAATAGTCCCTGCTTTAACAAGAAAGTTGGAGTGGGGTTTAATGATGAAACTCTCGTTTTGCCTACTGCAATTTGGATAAGAAAGAAAGAGAAAAAAAATGTAAATAAAATGCTGAGATATTCAGAAGAATGAAACATTTTCTATGCAAATAAGTGGATCAGAATTTATCAGGAAGAAAAGCTGAATGTCCCCAATTTCTTGATCAGATGTAGTATTCAAGCACAGGGCCAGTGGTGGGATTCAATTTTTTTTTACTACCGGTTCTGTGGGTGTGGCTTGGTGAGCGTGGCAGGGGAAGGATACTGTAAAATCTCCAGTCAGAGGTGGTGTTTGCCAATTCTCCAAACTACTTAGAATTTCCACTACCACCTGCTGAATACCACCTCTGCTTGGTGGGCCTGGCTGGGGGAAGGATACTGCAAAACCCCATTCTCTCCCCACCCCACTAACCTGCTTTCCAGCTCCATTCTCCTGTGCCAGGGCAACCAAAGAAGACCCAGCCAATCAGCTGGGACTTGGGAGGCAGAGAAGAGATGAGGGCGGGGCCAATCAGAGGTGGGATTTGCTGGTTCTCCAAACTATCAACATTTCTGCTACTGGTTCTCCAGAACTGGTCAGAACCTGCTGAATACCACTTCTGCACAGGGCCATGTTTTAATTCTAAGACCAGGTCAAGAAAATGAATTAAAATACAGAATAAGAGAGTTATTAATCAGTGGAGTTTACTTGCCTCCAGAAGTTGTGGGAGCTTTCAGGGAAAGTTAACTAATAATGGCAAATATTTGTAGCTCAGGGTTAACATGAGGGGTCTTTGATGCTCTCTGAGTTTGCTTGTTCTTGCAGATGTTTCATTACCCAAATTAGGTAACATTAGCAGTGCTAGTCCTTTTGAACTTTCTTTCTTTTTCTTTTTTTTTTTTTTAATTGGCCAAGAGTGATTGGACACACAAGAAATTTGTCTTGATGCAAATGCTCTCTGTATACATAAAAGAAAAGGTACATTCATCAAGAATCAAGAATTATAAAGTACAACTGATTTGAAACACTGCAAGAGAGAGAGAGAGAGAGAGAGAGAGATTTTGAGGCCTATCTGCTCATACAATTCCCTTTTATCTTCCTTTTGCTGCCTTTATTGTTTTGAGTCATGTCAGTGCCCATCAATAAAATGAAAAGAGATTACCGCTCATGTCCACTGCTGTGTATCGCAATGCCAGCTTACTGCACATTAGACTACCATTTCAAAAAGTCCTTTATTATTGAGGTTCACCAATTAAAAGTTGTGGCATGCAAAAAATGGGCTTAAACCAGCTGCTATGCACACGAAAAGCTTTTTAAACTTGTGCTGCTAGGTTTGGTGTGTAGCAATGCACAGTTCAGAAAACAACATGAGAAAAGTCCCAGGGTGAATCTGGACTGAGCATCAGGTAGCAGAGAAGAACTAGGAAAACATAGTTTGAACCAGGAACCAGAGCTGGGAGATAAAGCCAGCAGTTGGGGGCAAAGGCCAACGCTGAGCTAGAGGGCAGATCAAGGAATAAGTCAAAAGTAAGGAAGTAAGAGTGGAAAAAAGAATAGGATGGCATGTCAAAATTCTAGAAGACCAGAAGCAAAATTCAATAGTGAGATATCACTATTTTCCCCTGAAAAAGCTGGCTTGTTTCTTTCCCCTTTTTCCTCCCTCATATTGTATGCCTCTGAGACAAACACTGAAGATACAGAGAGGGAGGAAGAGAAGAAAAAAAAAATGAGGATAATAGAAAACTCACGTAACCTTGTAATTGTTTCCCCGCCATATTCTAGCAAGGCCCACTTGGATCAGGGAAGTGTTTTTCACTCAGACTATTCACCAAAGCACCAGAAGGCAGGACAAGAAACAATGGATGGAAAATAATCAAGGAGAGAAACAATCCAGAACTCAGGAGAAATTTCCTAATGGTGAAAATGATCAACCAATGGAACAGCTTGTCTCCAGAAGTTGTGGGTGAACACCGGAGGCTTTCAAAAAAGAGACCAGTTGTCTGAAATGATATAGGTGTCAGCTTTGGAAGCCATATTGAGACCAGGCGCTTCCACACTGATGCCTTCTTGAGCCTGGGAAAATGGGAGGGAGGGATTTCTTGGAGTGCATGTGGTTAGACATAATAGCATTCTTCTTCTCAGTCAAGGTCATGTTGTTTGTGCACCTGGTTGAGAGGACATCTCAAGTTGGGAAGGATGGTGATTGGGGCATGTGATGCGATGATGGGTGTATGGGGTGGATTTGTAGTTTGTACTTATTGCAAGGAAGTCCGTAACTTTCAGATTCAGGATTCCCCAGATGTGCCAGTTCACTATTCAATTAAACGGAACTTTTGAGAAGATGTCTGTCTCTGAGTTATTTGTTGGAGTGGAGATTTCCTGGAATGCTGACAATAGGGTTTCCTATTTGATCAACATCCCTTCCAATTCTATTATTCTATGTTCTTTCTTGATCAAGTCAAGTCTGGAATATTTGCTGAACCAAAACAAGTCCAAAATGCTAGAGAGTTCCTGGAAGCTTGATCACAAATCAGCCATCAACAGGCACACAGAGACAAACAATGTTTACATACCATTCAAATGAGAAAAGCCACATAAGGAAACAAAAAGAACAAACAACTTTTCAATTGCAATCCACACCCAGATAAGCAGAGATCAGCATTGAGATTAATACTAGACAAAAAAGCAAGCTGTAAAAAACACCCCAATTAAAGGAACTACCAACTCATATAGAAACTATACTGGGTCTTCACACTTGGCAAGTTTAAGACTTGTGGACTTCAACTCCCAGAATTCCTGAGCTAACATGACTGGAGAAGAAATTCTGGGAGTTGAAGTCCACAAATCTTAAAGCTGTCAAGTTTGAAGTCCTCTGAACAATAAAACAATACACCACAGAAACAACAAGACCACTCCCATGAACGCTGACAGGCCAATCCACTTGTATATAAACAGAGAGCAAACCCCACAGTCTCCTAGTACTGATGATGTTAGATAGTTGGGTCATGAAACATGGCCCCAAAAAATAACCAACTTCAGGGGGAACTGAGGACCTCACAGTTCAACCCTAAGCTACATGTGATCTCTTCTGTTGTTGATATCTTTCTAGAAATGTGGTATCATAGTACTGCACTTCATTTTCATCATTGAAAACTGATCCAAATTTATATTTAAACTCTTATAGTCAGAATAGGTGTCAGTATTTGGGTGCTTCTAAACAGACCTCTCACATCTGGTTCATGCATGTGTTACTTTCATTATACACAAAGAAAGTGGCCATGCACACACACACACACACACACACACACAATTATTGCAGGAATTGGGTATGGCTAATCTAGAGAAAAGAAGGACTTGGGGTGATATGATAGCAGTCTTCCAGTATTTGAGGGGCTGCCATAAAGAAGAAGAGGTAAGCTTATTTTCCAAAGATCCTGAAGGCAGGACAAGAATTAATAGATGGAAACTAATCAAGGAGAGAAGCAACCTAGAACTAAGAAGAAACTTCCTGAGAGTGAGAACAATTAACCAGTGGAACAGCTTGCCTCCTGAAGTTGTGAATTTTCCAACAATGGAAGTTTCTAAGAAGAGATGGGACAGCCACCTATCTGAAACATTACAGGGTCTCTTGCCTGAATATGGGATTGGACTAGAAGACCTTCAAAGTATCTTCCAGTTCTATTCTGATTGATGTTAAATAAGGCCTAAGAGCGATGTTGAATCTTTGAGTGTTATCCAGTTGTATCAGAAACTTTGAGAAGAAACTAGCAGTTTTTTTAAAAAAATCAAATTCAGGAGTTGGGGAAATAGTTAGTGCCCTTTAAAATTCAATTCCTTCCTTCCCCCTCCCTCCCTCCTTCCCTTTCCTTCCTTCCTTCATCCTCCCTCCACTCCTCCCTCCCTCCCTCTTTCTTTCCTTCATTCCTTCCTTTCTTCCTTTCTTTCTTCCTCCCTCCCTCCACTCCTCCCTCCCTCCCTCTTTCTTTCCTTCATTCCTTCCTTTCTTTCTTCCTTTCTTTCTTTCTTCCTCCCTCCCTCCCTTTCCTTCCTCCCTTCCTCCCTCCCTCCCTCCACTCCTCCCTCCCTCTTTCTTTCCTTCATTTGTTCCTTCCTTTCTTCATTTCTTTCTTCCTCCCTCCCTCCCTTTCCTCCCTCCCTCCCTCCCTCCCTCCCTCCACTCCCTCCCTCCCTCTTTCTTTCCTTCATTCCTTCCTTTCTTTCTTCCTCCCTCCCTTTCCTTCCTTTCTTCCTCCTTCCACTCCTCCCTCCTTCTTTCTTTCCTTCATTTGTTTCTTCCTTTCTTCCTTCCTCCCTCCCTCCACTCCTCCCTCCTCCCTTCTTTCCTGCCTTTGTTCCTTTGTTTCTTCCTTTCTTCCTCCCTCCCTTTCCTTCCTTCATTCCTCCCTCCCTTCACTCCTCCCTCCTTCCTTCCTTCCTTCCTTCCTTCCTTCCTTCCTTCCTTCCTTCCTTCCTTCCTTCCTTCCTTCCTTACAGTTCACCACCAGTTGTTGAGAAACTCCCACTGCAAAAACTGTAGAGTTTCTTTTGCTGAATAGTTTTTTTTTTTTTTTTCCTGAGGAAAAAAAAATATATATTTGAGAACAATGTTCTAATGATTTCATTAATCCCTCTGCCCTCTCTGGAGCCTTCCATCCACCGTTATTTTCCACATGCTCTGCTGTGTTTCCTAAAGGGTGAAGGGAGAAGGGGATTTGCAAAAGGAGGAAGGGGGCGACCTCCAAGGTCTTGAAGGGGGGGCTAAATGGAAAATCAGGAAATTGATGCTACAAGTACCAGTTGAAAGAAAAGAAAAAGTAGCAAGGAGCAAAAGACAAATTAACCATTCCCCAAATAGTTACCACACAGAACAGCATGATTTTTACCCCCTGTTTTGTTTTAATTTATTTTTTTTCCTTTCCCCTCTATATAAACTCAAGTGCAGCATTTGGGTCGCAGCAGAATTAGCCCCCCTTGATGAAATACAACTTTGCAGCTTGATTTTGCCACTAACTTTTTCTTGGTCCATGCATCACTCGAACTGCGAAGAAGCCTCCTTTGACTTGGGTCACCTTTTTCTCCCGCCACATTTTTCAACAGATGCCATCTGGGACTTTAAAAACAGCCCCTGAGTGTCCTTTTCTTGTGCCAATCAAAAGAGATCTGGCTGGGATTGTATAGTAAGGAAATACATCCCTTTCTCTTTCACCCTCTATTTTTATTTATTTATTTGATTTGTCAATCGCTTACAAGATAATGGATATAAGTATAAGCATTATTATGAATATATGAAATGGATACATATAAGAAAAATAAAAAGAAGCAACAGGACAGGGATGGTAGACACGATTGGTGCGCTTATGCATGCCCCCTACAGGATTCTTAGGAAAGGGGTGAGGTCAATAGTAGACAGTCTAAGTTTTTGGGGTTTGGGGAAGAATTTATTTATTTATCACCCTGTTAATTGTATTAATTAAATTAATCAATTAAATGTTAATTGTATTAATAAATAAGAATTTATCACCCTGTTAATTGTCTCCTGCCATTTCTGCTTTCATGCAGGCATGTATCTCTACTTGGTGAACTCACTCCAGAAACTTGGATTTCAGGAATAAAACTATCTATCTATCTATCTATCTATCTATCTATCTATCTATCTATCTATCTATCTATCTATCTATCTTCCTACCTAGCTATCCATCTATCTAGCCATCTATTCATCCATCTACTGTATCATCTATTTATCATTCATTCATTCATCATGCATCCATATATTTATTTACCTTTCAAAAATCCATCTATCTCTCTGTTTCTCTCTCTGTCTCTCTCCACCCTTATAATCTATCCATCTATCCATCCATCCATCCATCCACCCACCCACCCATCCATCCATCCATCCATATCTATTTCTCCATCTAGTTATTTATTTATCAATAATCCATCAATTTATCCCTCCATCTCTATCATCTCTCTGTCTCTATCTATCTATCTATCTATCTATCTATCTATCTATCTATCTATCTATCTATCTATCTATCTTCCTACCTAGCTATCCATCTATCTAGCCATCTATTCATCCATCTACTGTATCATCTATTTATCATTCATTCATTCATCATGCATCCATATATTTATTTACCTTTCAAAAATCCATCTATCTCTCTGTTTCTCTCTCTGTCTCTCTCCACCCCTATAATCTATCCATCTATCCACCCACCCATCCATCCATCCATCCATATCTATTTCTCCATCTAGTTATTTATTTATCAATAATCCATCAATTTATCCCTCCATCTCTATCATCTATCTATCTATCTATCTATCTATCTATCTATCTATCTATCTATCTATCTATCTTCCTACCTAGCTATCCATCTATCTAGCCATCTATTCATCCATCTACTGTATCATCTATTTATCATTCATTCATTCATCATGCATCCATATATTTATTTACCTTTCAAAAATCCATCTATCTCTCTGTTTCTCTCTCTGTCTCTCTCCACCCCTATAATCTATCCATCTATCCATCCATCCATCCATCCACCCACCCACCCATCCATCCATCCATCCATCCATATCTATTTCTCCATCTAGTTATTTATTTATCAATAATCCATCAATTTATCCCTCCATCTCTATCATCTCTCTGTCTCTATCTATCTATCTATCTATCTATCTATCTATCTATCTATCTATCTATCTTCCTACCTAGCTATCCATCTATCTAGCCATCTATTCATCCATCTACTGTATCATCTATTTATCATTCATTCATTCATCATGCATCCATATATTTATTTACCTTTCAAAAATCCATCTATCTCTCTGTTTCTCTCTCTGTCTCTCTCCACCCCTATAATCTATCCATCTATCCATCCATCCATCCATCCACCCACCCACCCATCCATACATCCATCCATATCTATTTCTCCATCTAGTTATTTATTTATCAATAATCCATCAATTTATCCCTCCATCTCTATCATCTCTCTGTCTCTATCTATCTATCTATCTATCTATCTATCTATCTATCTATCTATCTATCTATCTATCTATCTATCTTCCTACCTAGCTATCCATCTATCTAGCCATCTATTCATCCATCTACTGTATCATCTATTTATCATTCATTCATTCATCATGCATCCATATATTTATTTACCTTTCAAAAATCCATCTATCTCTCTGTTTCTCTCTCTGTCTCTCTCCACCCCTATAATCTATCCATCTATCCACCCATCCATCCATCCATCCATATCTATTTCTCCATCTAGTTATTTATTTATCAATAATCCATCAATTTATCCCTCCATCTCTATCATCTATCTATCTATCTATCTATCTATCTATCTATCTATCTATCTATCTATCTATCTTCCTACCTAGCTATCCATCTATCTAGCCATCTATTCATCCATCTACTGTATCATCTATTTATCATTCATTCATTCATCATGCATCCATATATTTATTTACCTTTCAAAAATCCATCTATCTCTCTGTTTCTCTCTCTGTCTCTCTCCACCCCTATAATCTATCCATCTATCCATCCATCCATCCATCCACCCACCCACCCATCCATCCATCCATCCATATCTATTTCTCCATCTAGTTATTTATTTATCAATAATCCATCAATTTATCCCTCCATCTCTATCATCTCTCTGTCTCTATCTATCTATCTATCTATCTATCTATCTATCTATCTATCTATCTATCTATCTATCTTCCTACCTAGCTATCCATCTATCTAGCCATCTATTCATCCATCTACTGTATCATCTATTTATCATTCATTCATTCATCATGCATCCATATATTTATTTACCTTTCAAAAATCCATCTATCTCTCTGTTTCTCTCTCTGTCTCTCTCCACCCCTATAATCTATCCATCTATCCATCCATCCATCCATCCACCCACCCACCCATCCATCCATCCATCCATATCTATTTCTCCATCTAGTTATTTATTTATCAATAATCCATCAATTTATCCCTCCATCTCTATCATCTATCTATCTATCTATCTATCTATCTATCTATCTATCTATCTATCTATCTATCTATCTATCTATCTTCCTACCTAGCTATCCATCTATCTAGCCATCTATTCATCCATCTACTGTATCATCTATTTATCATTCATTCATTCATCATGCATCCATATATTTATTTACCTTTCAAAAATCCATCTATCTCTCTGTTTCTCTCTCTGTCTCTCTCCACCCCTATAATCTATCCATCTATCCATCCATCCATCCATCCACCCACCCACCCATCCATCCATCCATCCATATCTATTTCTCCATCTAGTTATTTATTTATCAATAATCCATCAATTTATCCCTCCATCTCTATCATCTCTCTGTCTCTATCTATCTATCTATCTATCTATCTATCTATCTATCTATCTATCTATCTATCTATCTATCTATCTATCTTCCTACCTAGCTATCCATCTATCTAGCCATCTATTCATCCATCTACTGTATCATCTATTTATCATTCATTCATTCATCATGCATCCATATATTTATTTACCTTTCAAAAATCCATCTATCTCTCTGTTTCTCTCTCTGTCTCTCTCCACCCCTATAATCTATCCATCTATCCATCCATCCATCCATCCACCCACCCACCCATCCATACATCCATCCATATCTATTTCTCCATCTAGTTATTTATTTATCAATAATCCATCAATTTATCCCTCCATCTCTATCATCTATCTATCTATCTATCTATCTATCTATCTATCTATCTATCTATCTATCTATCTATCTATCTATCTCTATCTGCTTATCTGTCTGTCTGTCTATCTATCTATCTATCTATCTATCTATCTATCTATCTATCTATCTATCTATCTATCTATCTATCTATCCTATCATTTATCCTACCCTACCCTATCCATCCATTCATCTCAAGCCCTACAAATTAGGAAGAGACCATCCAACTAGCTATTTTCTCCCTTGTTGAATCTTGAAAAAGCAATCTTTCTATTGGTTAATGTCTCTGGTCAGTTTAAAATCTGAGCCAGTCAAAAAATATAGTTGACTATATCATTCATTGTCCTCCTTGGCTGAATTTGATGTTAAATAAAAAACAAACAAACTGATTGCCAAATTCTCTGGGAGTCTGAAGTTGATGAAAACTCAGATGACATTTTCCATGCTGATGAAGAACTTTTTCTATTTTGACTTGTTTCCATTATAGAGGCAGCAAAGACAAAGCTTCATCCTTGCCATTCTGTAAGATCAATCAGAAAAGGAGAGAAAATAACTTACTGTGTTTTTCAGTCCGCTCTCCAGAGGCAGTTTCAATCAAACAAGATTTTTCTTTGTTTTCTCAATAATGCAATGAAGACAAGGATCACAACTCAGTAAATTTGATAGCAGGTTCTCTTTTTGTTTCATTTTGGCCAATAATTGTTACAAGTACAAAGTAGTCATCTGTCCATAATTACTTCATAGTGTAATTGTAATCTACATTAGTCATCTATTTGTAACATATAGATGGGTGACAAGTCTAGTAGTAATCACAGCTCTTGGAACATAGGTAGAGGTCATAGAGATGGGTGAAAAACTACCATTTGACCCATCAACTTTTCCAAGGACTTTAGATAACTGCTTTGGAGGTATGATGTCATTATCTAAAGGGAAAGCATTGAAATTGTTCAGGATTGGGGATCTTAAGGGTGGGAAGTGGGAGCAGGAGGCTTCTAGAAACCAAACTAGATCTATGTCTGTTCATAAAAGTCACTCTCATGGGTCAAATGAGACATTTCAGGTGCCAACTGGCCATTAGAGGACTCAAAACTATGACCAGGGCAGATGTATTTCATCTCTTAGAGAGATCTCTCCCTCTCTATCATCTATCCATCTCTCATACTATCTCTCATTCTATCTTTCTCTCTATCTCTCTATCCCTCCATCCATCTATCTCTTGCTCTATCTGTCTGTCTATTCATCTATCTATCCATCCATCCATCCATCCATCTTGCTAGTTAGTTAGCTCGCTTGCTCATTTGCTAGCAAGCAAGCTAGCTCTCTAGCTCTCTAGCTCTCTATTGTGTTTCCCCAAAATATGACCTACACCAAAAATAAGTCCTAGCCTGATTTTTAATAAGCCCTACTGAAAGTGGTGTGCATGGCCAGCACAGGAGGCAGCTCTTCCCTTCCCCAGTCACCTCATGACTGTTCTGCCCCTAACCTTAATCTGGTGAAACAGAATTTGCAGACCTCGTTGGCTCAGCTAATCCATGGGTCACGATTAAGGGGCCAAACAGTAATGAGGTGACTGCCCTTGCCACCTCCTTCATCTCAAAGAAATTAAGACACCCCCCCCCCCAAAAAAAAAAGAAGCCCTAGCCGTTTGGGGGGGGGGGGGTCAAAAGAAAATAAGTCTGGATCTTATTTTCGGGCAAACATGGTAGTTATCTAGCTATCTATCACTGTCCAAAAAACTTCCAATGTTGGAGCACCCACTTCTTCAAGAGACAAGCCATTCTAAAGACACATTTTTAAGTTCCTGCAGATAGGAACACCATACAGCTTATGAGTCTAAAAAAGCTTGGCCAAGTCTAGCATACAGATGTCTGTTTTGAAATGTTAAGATTTAGAGGAAGGATCTTCTTGCATTACTGTAAGATTGTGTCACACAGTCTGTCAAAATTTGTCTCTTTCTCTCTCAGTTTTCAGGAAATATAATAACCCTACTCCTTACCAGCACTGATCACGTTACCTAGTTTGGATAATGAAATGTCCTCCAAAAAACAACCAAGCTCAGAGAGCACCAAGGAGCCCCCATTTCAGTCCCGAGCTTCAAATATCCCCCTTTATTGGTATACTTCTTCTTGTTATCAGTATTAGATATTTTTATCTTGGTATATTTTGTTCATAAACCATATGCAGCATGTACTAACACACACAAAAACACTTTCCTTGTTCCTTCTCCCAATATCCATTATTTTCTGCTAAGTTGCTTCTAATTTTCTCACATGTCCCCTCCTTAAATACATTTTCTCAGGTCCTTTTTAAACTATTGTACCCTTCTGGTGTATCCAGATTAGTTAACATTAAGTACTTCCTTGCCTGTAATAGGTACCAATTCTGCACTGGATGAACTTGAATTGAACTGAAAATCCAAGACCTACTTAGAAGAGAGATTTCACAACCAAGATTCTGTGAACCTGCTGCCAATTACAAGTCCTTGTACATTTATGTTCAGTCCTTGTACATTTATGTTCTTCAAAGAGCACAAAATACATCACAAATCTGCAAATTTCAAGAGGGGGAGAAAGAGGCGGAGAGGGAGGGAGAGGGAGAGGAAGAGAGACAGAAAAAAACAAGTTTTTGGATTTTTACATTATAAAAAAACTGCAGTAAAGGATAATCAAAATTACTAGGAGATTCTTCAAGGCAAATCTACAGCAGGTGGCATTTCTTAACTTGGGGAGAAGGTACATGAGGGAGACATGGAAGTAGATAGATGGAGGGAGGGAGGGAGGGAGGGAGGGAGGGGGGGATGGAGATGGAGATGGAGATGGAGATGGAGATAGATAGATGGATGGATGGATAGATAGATAGATAGATAGATAGATAGATAGATAGATAGATAGATAGATAGATAGATAGATAGATAGATAGATAGATAGGCAGGCAGGCAGGCAGGCAGGCAGGCAGGCAGGCAGGCAGGCAGGCAGGCAGGCAGGCAGGCAGGCAGGCAGGCAGGCAGGCAGACAGACCATAGTATCACAGGGTTGGAAGGGAGCTTGGAAGATTTCTAATCCAATTTCTTACCCAAGGCAGGAGTCCTTCTACAATCGCGGATGGATGGATGGATGGATGGACAGACAGATCACAGAACCACAGGGTTGGGATAGACAGACAGGCAGACAGATATATAAATCATAGAATCATAGAAGGGACCTTGGAGGTCTTCTAATCCAATCCCCTACCAAAGGCAGGAGTCATTCTACCATTGTGGATGGATGGATGGATGGATGGATGGATGATTGGATGATAGATATTTTTTCTTCCATTCAGTCATTTCTGATTCTCAGAGGTTACCTGACAAGTCCTGCAGTTTTGCTTGTTAAAGGTTTTCAAAACTGATTTGCCATTGCTTCCTTCCTAGGGCTGATAGAAAGTGACTGGCCCAAGGTCACCAGCTGGCTTTCATTAGTAGAACAAGAACTCAGCATCTCCTGGTGACTGTCCCAACCAACTTTCATGCCTAAGAACTCAAGATAAATGCAAGAAATATATCAATAAATATGCCATTTTGAATCCTGCAACTACAATTTTGCTGAAAGTCTGGTGGGTTGTTAATAAAGTAAATTATCATTTATTCCTTAACAAAATTAGAAGTATTCTGAAATAAAGAACCAAATGAATCAATGAAGTAATTAATTATTTTATTGGGGTTCAGTGTTCAATTACTTGTTGGATGTTATTTTAGTTCACGGTGTCAAACTCACATCATCAAGGTGGTGGCATGTCATATTGGGACTTTTTCCCCCTTTGCTAAACTGGGTGTGAGCATGGCCAGCATGTGATGCACATGGCTTGTGGGCCAGGAGTTTGATAGTCTCTGTTCTGTTGTCCCACAAAAATCTAGAAAACACGTGAAACCAAAAATCTATACCAAGTTATGAATTCACCCAACAGGTGAACCCAATCACTACACACTCAAAATTTACCATCTCCAGGTGGGCAACTCTCATAGGCTTAGAATAAATAGAATAACAACAGAGTTGGGAGGGACCTTAGAGGTCTTCTAGTCCACCACCACCACCACCACCCCCGCTCAAGCAGAACATCCTATATCATCCAGTGGTGGGATTCAATTTTTTTTTTTTACTACCAGTTCTGTGGGCATGGCTTGGTGGATGTGGCAGGGGAAGGATACTGGAGATTTTAAAGAAGAGATTAGATGGCCATTTGTCTGGGATGCTATCAGACATGGTCTTCAGCAGGTTCAGACCAATTCTGGAGAACCGGTAGCAGAAATTTTGAGTAGTTCAGAGAACCAGCAAATCCCACCTCTGACTGGCCCCGCCCCCCATCTATTCTCCGCCTCCTGAGTCTCAGCCGATTGGCTGGGTCTTCTTTGGTTGCCCTGCACAAGAGAACGGAGCTGGAAAGCAGGTTAGTGGGGTGGGGAGGGAATGGGGATTTTGCAGTATCCTTCCCCTTTCATGCCCACCAAGCCACAATTTCTGGAGGCAAATCTTTCCCCTGGTTAATTGTTCTCCCTGTCAGGAAATGTCTCCTTAGTTCCTTCTCTCCTTGCTTCTCTCCTTGATGAGTTTCCATTCATTGCTTCTCCTCCTCCCTTCAGGTGCTTTGGAGAAGAAGTTGACTCGCTCTCTTTCCTTTGTGGCAGCCCCTTAGATATTGGTTTCTATCAAAGCTTCTTTTAACATCCAAAGCCACTTTTAAAAAATGGGGGAATAACAATGAACATGCCTATCAAACTTTATTTATTCCTTTTAATCAGTTCGCTTTTCCCCTTAACCGTTCGTTGTCATGAGGAATGACGGGCCTTTACTCTATGCGTAGCTGAATCATGTCAGCCAGAACAATATTCCTGAAATGTTTCTCACACATCTGAGGTGGAAAGTTGAATGGTATCTAAAAGACGGGTTGACAAACGGAAAGGTAAGGACGCTTCTGAAGAGAGCCGTGGATACTTTGTCCCCAGTCAAGTTTTTCTCATTCCTAATCAGGATGTGTTTGTTCTTTCTCAACTCTGACGGTTGTTCTGTTTTATTTTTTATCAAAGGCAAGTCTTGAATTTGACTGCTGGGAATTTACCTTCAATTAAAGTTTCCTTTGAAACTCCTTATATTTAAACCTCGTAATGAGACCTTCGACGGGGCAGGGAAGAGGACGAGATGAAAGATAGAACCTTGATCTGAGTTGGGAGAGAGAGAGAGATTTCAAAGCCAACGGGACTCCAGCTTTGAAGTGGCTTTAATGTGGCCCATTAGTTCGCACAATTACAGTCTGCCTGTTTCTGTCCTTGCTTCTCTGTGCCTGGACAAAGGAGATGACAAATCGCTTCGCCCACATGCATACAATTCCAAAGGGTCTTTTATCAATTGTGGTTGGGCAATGGTCCATAAGACGTACCACTAGGTCATTGTGCAGTTCCAAGCAAAGCGTGTGATATTGTCCAGGACCAGAATCTAAGTTAATGTGTTTCTCTATATATGAACTGCATCTACATGAAGGGAAATATGCAGTGTGGTACCCAAAGGCTCTGTTTTAGGCCCAGTAATTTTCAACCCCTTCATCAATGATTTGGATGAAGGGATAGATGGGGAACTCATCAAATTTGCAGACAAAACCAAGCTAGCAGGAATAGCCAAACAAAGAGTATTTACCAGAAACAGGAAATGAATATTAATAAAATTGTTTTTGAGAAAAGAGCACACCATCTAAATGAGTAGAAATATATATATTGAATTTTTTTGGATGAGATTATGAGGTAGAAGAAGAACCAAATAGTCTGGAGAACAGAACCTATGACTTCTTCTTCTTCTTCTTCTTCTTCTTCTTCTTCTTCTTCTTCTTCTTCTTCTTCTTCTTCTTCTTCTTCTTCTTCTTCTTCTTCTTCTTCTTCTTCTTCTTCTTCTTCTTCTTCTTCTTCTTCTTCTTCTTCTTCTTCTTCTTCTTTTTCTTCTTCTTCTTCTTCTTCTTCTTCTTCTTCTTCTTCTTCTTCTTCTTCTTCTTCTTCTTCTTCTTCTTCTCCTTCTCCTTCTCTTTTCTTCTTCTTTCTTCTTCTCCTCCTCCTTCTCCTCTTCCTCTCTTCCTCCCCCTCCTTTTTGTTTTTTGGCTACCTCAACCATTGTTTATTGGTATATTGATGTTATCTCTCCATCTTCTGCCTTGTGTTCACAAATCTATGATTTATATGAGGCATAAAGTCAGAACTGACATCAAGAATGAATAATTCCAAGATTCCCTGCTTAAGAACAAAATGGGCTCTTTTTGGGTGCTGTAAGAAAGTCAGGTTATAACTACTTCAACCTGTCTCACTTCCTGGCTCATATTCCTAGTTTGCAGAAGCAGTAAATAAAAGACAGTCTCAATTGCAAGCTTAGCAATTAAAGGATACAGTTTAGGATACAGGAAAAGAAGCAATATAATGGAAAGGGGGAAAAAAATCAACTGCACATTAAAAATATCCATGCCTGGCTGCTCGTAAATTTAAATGAATAAACTTGGCAGTGCAACAGAGAGCATCCAAGGTAAAATGAAATGGAGGCATAAATAAAATCAATAATGTGGTTGGTGTTTACGGCCATCTCCCCAACCAAAGAGAAGATCAAAAACAAATTGCAGTTCTTTCAGACAGCATGAAGGTGTGGGGAGTAGAGCTTTTAACTACCACTAAATCTATGAAGAAGCCTGTTGGTCCATCTGTGAATTTTCTAATTCTCTTGTAGACAACATACTCCTTTAGAAGCCTGGATTAGGCGGATAGAAGAGAATATTTCAATCAATCAGAATACAGCTGGAAGGGACCTTGTAGGTCTTCTAGTCCAAGTTTTTACTCAAGTATTATAACATTTCAGACAGGTGGTTGAAAACTCCAGTAATGAAGCATCTACAACTTCTGAAGGCAAGCTGTTCCACTGGTTAATTGTTCTCACTTTGTAGCTCAGGGTTGAATGTTGAAGTCCTTGTTGCACTCTGAGCTTGGTGGGTTTTCTTGCAGATGTTTCATTAGTTGATCAGGTCACATGATCAGTGTTAAAAGGGAGTGGGGTCTGTGTATGGGGAACAGGAATAGGAAGGGAAGTAGGATTGGGGTTCTTTGTAGGATTGGGGGTTCTCTCTGAGTTTGGTTGTTTTCTTCTAGATGTTTCATTACCCAACTAGGGAACTTCATCAGTGCTAGAAGTGACTGGGATTTATTTATATACAGTAGCTGGCCTGCCATTTTGGTGGCAGCCTTGGCAATTCCTTGATTAAGGCATTTTTTTCTGCTTGATTATTTGGCTGATACCAATAGAAGATGATATTTGTGGCTCAGAGTTGAACTGCAGGATCTTTGGTGCTCTTGTAGATGTTTCATTACCCAATTATATAACTTCATCAGTGCCAGAAGGGAGTGGGGTTTGCCCTTATTTTTATATACTAGTGACTTGCTGAAGTTGCAGGGAGTGTCCTTGATGGTTCTTTGATTAGGTTGCTGCTTAGTGTTAGTTTGTTTGCCTGAGTTGGCAGTTCCTTGATTGAGGCATTCTCTATTGCAAGGGTCTTCAAACTTGGCAAGTTTAAGACTTGTGGACTTCAACTCCGAGAATTCCTGAGTTAACATGATTGGAGGAGGAATTATGGGAGTTGAAGTCCACAAGTCTTAAAGTTTGAAGACTCCTGCTTGATTGCTTGATTAATGAACTAGTATTAATCCTGATGTTACTCTCTTTTTATGTTGGTGTTGACTGATGATGAGGGGGCATTTGGGTCTTTTTGATTTGTTTCTGACTGTGTCTTTTGACTGTTATGTGGGTGTTGTTTATATCTATGTGCCTGTTGATGATAGATCTATCATCAACAGAGAGATTATCTGTTTTCTTTTCCTGGTGTGCAGCTTTGCTACAATGCATTCATGCTGGTCTTAAACAGAATATCTATGGAGATTCTCAGTCATCCAGATCATGATTGTCCCAAAGGTGCTTTTTCAAGAGGCAACTGGACTTTTCTTTGAAGATGTTTCTCTTCTCATCCAAGACATTTCTTCAGCTCTGACTGGATGGTGTTAAGGCCACCTGTACAAATGGGTCTGGAGCCTTCTTGGAACAACGGCCTAATCAAGGAACCACCCACCTCTCACCAACACTGACATGGCAAGCCAATAGTATATAAACAGAGAGCTGATCCCACTCGCTGCTATCATTAATGATGTTACCTAGTTGGGTAATGAAACATCTGAAGAAAACAAGCTCAGCATGCACAAAGTATCCCATAGGCCAGGGGTCTCCAACCTTGGCTCCTGGAAGCCTGGCGGACTTCAACTCCCAGAGTTCCACAGCCAGCAAAGCTGGCTGTGGAATTCTGGGAGTTGAAGTCCTCCAGGCTTCCAGGAGCCAAGGTTGGAGACCCCTGCCATAGGCTGAATTGCATTGCAAAGTGGTTAAGGGGTTAGCTGATTCTTAATCAGTCCAATTCCTTCCTTCAGAAGATGGAGGAAGCCACAAGAAGATTAGAAGACTGATTTTCTTTACCTGAAATGTATAAGTAGGAATGTTCAAACTGCTACTTCAATGGCAGTCTGCCATGGACATTGGTGGGAGGGTGGAAGTGTGGGTGCTTGGATGCTTGGAGGAAAGTGATGGAAACTGCCGGAGAGAAGTATGATTCTACATTTAATAAGATTATACATTTAGGCAAGAAAATTGGAATGCACAGGTATAGTAGATGGTACCTGGCTCAACAGTAGTAAATATGAGAGGGATCTTGAAGTCCTAGTGGACAATCACTTAAATATGAGCCAGGAGTGTGTGGCAGCTGCCAAAAACGCTAACACGGTCCTAGGCTGCATTAACAGGATAGAAGAAAGATCATGTGAAGTATTCTTACCACTTTTTAAGGCCTTGGTTAGACCACACTAGGAACACTGCTTCCAGTTTGGGTTGCCACAATCGAAAAAGATGTTGGGAGTCTAGAAAGAGGAATAGGGGACTGGAGGCTAAAACAAGGGGTGGGATTCAACCGGTGTTACTACCAGTTCAGCGGCTACGCACGCATGTGAAACAAACATCAGTTGTGCCGCCTGGACAGCTGAAAAGTGCTGCGCATGGGTGCACAGCATTTGAAAAGCCTCTTTTTTCCCTGCTTTTTCGACCTCAGCTGTGCCGTGCAAAGCAGTCACCAAACCAGTAGTAACACCTGAAATAAAGAACAGGTGAGAGCCTGGGTGAGCAGGCTTGCGGGTGGGCCAAAGAGCAGGCAACACAGAAACGGTTCGGTGTCTGCTGCTCTTCAGAGCTACCGGTTCTTTAGAACCAGGCAGAACCGGTAGCATCCTACCCCTGGCTAAAACATATGAAGAATGGTTGCACGAATTGGATACGTCTAGTTTAATGAAAAGAAGGATTAAGGGTGACATGTTAGCAGTCTTCCAATGTGTTAGGGGTTGCTAACAAAGAAGAAGGAGTCAAGCTATTTTCTAAAGCATCTGAGGGCAGAACAAGAAGCAATGGGTGGAAAGTAACCAAGGAGAGAAGCAACCCAAAACTAAGAAGAAATTACCTGATAGTTAGAATAATTAATCAGTGGAACAACTTGCCACCAGAAGTTGTGGATGCTCCAACACTGGAAGTTTTTAAGAAGAGATTGGACAACCGTTTGTCTGAAATGATATAGGGTTTCCTGAGCAGGAGGTTAAACTTCCAAGGTCCCTTCTAACTCTTCTCTTCTCTTCTATTCCTGCAGACTTGACTTAAAGGCTGTTTCCCTGGGAGAGGAAAGTAGCTGCAAGACTGAACATTTCAAAACATTTCTTTTGAAAGTGATTGAATGATAGGGGCTTGCAGGGCTATAGGAATCTGGTTGGCAAACTTTAGTTCCGTCTTTGCTGTACTGTAATTCACTTGACTTTTAGTAAACTATAGCTATATGGAATCAAGGATTATTCTTACTTAAAAGTGCAAGTTGAGACAGGACTGACAAGGAAGCACTTAATTGAGGAAGTAACAGAAATGTGGATGGAAGCGACTTGGTAACATTGAAATTTCCAAATTGAAGGAGAAATAATGCTGAGCACAGTCAAACACTTACTCTATGTGCTGGGTGGAATTTTGAGGAAGAGCTCAGTGATTTTAAGAAACTCAGAATAATTATGTGCAGCTTATCATGCCAAGAAAGGCTAATAGATAAAAGAGCTCCAAATGACAGGGAAGAAGCTGTTACTAAAAGCACAATTACGAACAAGTCCAACGATGGAAATAAATGAAGGGTAACAGAAGAAGCCAATGTAGCTCCAGAGAAATAATGAAATAAAATTGGAAAATGTTCTATCTTTATTTCTTTTTGTTTTTCTTCTATACCTTGCACTTTCATCCCCAAAGTGCTTTATTTAGGAGGCAACTGGACTTTCTTGGGTTTTTTTTTTTGAAGGCTTTTTGCTTCTCATCCAAGAAGCTTCTTCAGCTCTGACAGGATAGTGGGGAATGGAAGGACTCATATTGCTTGCAGACAGTTGGTCATTTGCATCCTTTTAGAGGGTCGTTGAAGCATTTGGAGGTTTATCTGTGTCCTCAGGGTCACCTGAGTGGCGCTCCTGGTTTAGTGGTAGGATTCGATGTTTTTTTTACTACTGATTCTGTGGGCATGGTGGGTGTGTCAGGGGAAGGATACTGCAAAATCCCATTCTTTCCCCACCCCACTAACCTGCTTTCCAGCTCCATTCTCCTGTGCAGGGCAACCAAAGAAGACCCAACCAGTCAGCTGGGACTCAGGAGGCAGAGAATCAGTGGGGGAAGGTCCAGTCAGAGGTGGGATTAATCAGTTATCCAGACTACTCAAAATTCCTGCTACCTGTTCTCCAGAACTGGTCAGAACCTGCTGAATACCACCTCTGTCCTGGTTCCTGTAATCGACAAGGAGTATAAATCCTTCCATTCCAACTATTTTGTCAGAGCTGAAAAAGCTTCTTGGATGAGAAGCGAAACTTCAAAAAAAAAAAAAGAGAAAGTCCAGTTGCCTCCTTAAGAAGCACCTTTGGGACAACCATAACCTGGATGACTGAGAATCTCTACAAACTTTGCACTTTCATTTTCCCTATCTTTTTTTTTTCTTTTAAATATTTTTTTGTGTTTATTTGTTTTTTTTGTTTATCTTTTGTAAAAATGTAGTAAAGTATATTGAAAATAAAATAAAAAATAAAAAAAGCCAAATGTCAATGAGATGAGAATGAAGGGGTCTACTATAAGTGACATCAGGCTCAAATAATGCATATTGGTGGGTTCTTTAATAACTTGGAGAAACCTGAAGATTCAGCCCTAGGTCTTCTTCTCTTTACGAGAACATAGAACATAGATTCATAAGGCTGGAAGGACCCTTGGAATCTTCTAATTCAACCCTCCTGTTCAAATTATTATCCAATCTACTTTTGAAAAACCTCCAGTGATGGATCATCCACAACTCCAGGAAGCAAGCTGTTCCACTGATTAATTGTTCTTGCTTTCAGGAAATTTCTAAGTTGTATCTCCCTTTGAGGAGCTTCCAACCATTGCTTCTTGTCCTGACCTCAGGTGCTTTAGAGAATATATCAATCCCTCTTCTCTGGGTCATGCCCTCAGGGACTGGGGTTCTATGTTTATTAAAAATATGGATGAAGAGATCGTAGGACATCTTATCAACTTTTCAAAGGACGCAAGATTGGGTGAGGTAGCATAATTCCTTAAACACAATTATCAAATTCAAAATGAACTTGATTGGTTAATGAAATGGGCTGAAACTAAGAGAATGAAAAATAGCAAGCAAGTTTAGAGGTCTTCCCTTAGAAAAGAAATATCAAATGCCATATAAGAAGGGGCCAATATGATTCTGAGAAACAGGTATTTGAATGATGGTTAATTGCAAATCGGATCTAACAGCAATAACACCAAGACTTATATACTGCTTCACAGTACTTTAAAGCCCTCTCTAAATGATTTACAGAGTCAGCGTTTTGCCCCCAACAATCTGGGTCCTCATTTTAGTGACCTTGGAAGGATGGAAGGCTGAGTAACCTTGAGCCGGTGAGAATCGAACTGCTGGCAGTCAGCAGTATTAGCCTGCAATACTGTATTTCAACCACTGCGCCATCACATAGGATAATGTATCTAATCTAATACATTAATTATATATAAGCCAACCATGGGATGTTACTGCAAAAAAGAGGAATGCAGTTTAAAATTGCATTATAATGTCCAATTATATGGAGATCATATTCTTTGGTGATAATTATTTTATTGTATTCTGCTATGGTCAGAGTATATCTTAAATATTACAACTACATAACATTTCAAGGAGAAAATGGGTTTAGAGCAGAACAAGCATGAATGAGTCTCAGCATGGAAGCCCGGGGGGGGGGGGGGGGAGAGAGAGATTAAATGTTTATCGTTACTTTTATAAATAAACAATCATGTTTACTTTTATGAATAGAGAAAAAAATAAGCAAGAGAGATGGTATGGTTTGATTATTCAGTACATCTGTTAGAAAATCCTTTTCTCTCTTGTCCAGAATGCAGGACACTCAATAAAATATTATTTTATTATTTTATCAAACCAGGAGGATGAATGAAAACTGAGCTTCTTTGGCAATCTACTGGAAATGGTTATAGTTTTCCCCCATGGTGAACAGGACTTAAAATTTACTATTTAGGAAAACAGTTTGCATTTGAATTATAACAACAACAAAGGGAAAACAACAACAACCACCCCACCTTCCTAATAATAACACCGATTGGACAGTCGAACCAATCAAATTGGGGACTTGCTCTCTAAATAATCCAATAGAAATATCCACATATGTTTTCTTTTGCAGCTCTGGATAATCTATAGAGCTGAGAATATTAATATTCTGAAAATGACTTTTAAATACAAATGCTCACGCTATCTGTCAAGGGAAGGCAGATTGAAAGAAAATGTGTGCAGTTTTAAAAATGGGAGGAAGAAACATTAATAACCTGCACTCTACTGATGACCCTGATGTGATAGCTGAAAATGCAAAAACATTTGTGAGCTCTAGAAGTAAAACTTAAACAGCAAAGTGAAAACATGGAACTTCATGGAATTAAAATTGAAGATGGAAACTTGAACCACAATAGGTAGAACTAGCATGGTCTTATGAAAGGAAGGCACAGAAGTATTGGAAAGCTACCGACTTTTAGGATCAACCATCAAAAGCAAAGAAATATGCTATCAAAAACTACACCACAGACAAAACTTCAATCCTCTTAATGAGGAAATCCATCTTAATCAGGAAAATATATTTTTTCTACTATTACATTTATTTAGTGATTAATTAACATCATGTTGTCTGGGTTATTTTGTTTGCTTGACAATACAAATTATATTCCTAATCTTTATCTCCTTTTTTCCAATCATTAATAAAATAAATTCCATGTTTGACAGTATTCTGTATCTTCTTTCTGTTTCATCTTCAATGTAAGTCTGTCCGGTTTTGCACAGTTCAATATCTTTTTCATTATCTCTTCATCTAGTGGTTATTTCTTCATTTTTCCAATGTTGAACAAATACAATCCTCGCAACTGTTAATACATACAATATTAAATATGCACTTTATCATTTTTTTCTGATACTATACCTAATTTAAAAAATCAGGCTTGAGATCTATATGTTTTCCTAACATTTTTTTCTAACTGCATGCATATTTTTGCCTTTTTTTTTTTTTTTTGCTTTAGCACAAGTCCATCACAGATGGTAATATGTACCAGATTTTTGGTTACATTTCCAACATTTACAAGACATATTTTTGAACATGTTGGCTAGCCGAACAGGTGGTAGGTGCCATCTATAAAACATTTTATATGAGTTTTCTTTTTTTATGGGTTAGCAACAGCATTTAGCAATAGCATTTAGATGTATATACTACCCTATAGGGCTTTAGAGCTCTGGATAATTTACAATATAAACGAGCAGCCTTTCATGAAATTTCACAACTACAGACCTTTATCAGGGTTGGAGAGTTGCCAGGCCAATATCTTCCAAATGCCATGCTGTAGCAGCAATTACTTGACAAGAAGTCTGGGACAGATCTTTCCAGCGGTAGTATTCAGCAGGTTCTGACCAGTTCTGGAGAACTGGTAGCAGAAATTTTGAGTAGTTTGGAGAACTGGCAAATACCTCCTCTGACTGGAGAGTTTACAGTATCCTTCCCCTGCCACGCCCACCCAGCCACGCCCACAGAATCAAGAATAAAAAATTTGAATCCCACCACTCATCTTCACCCAAATGTATTGAACTAATTGTCTCCTGCAAACACCACTCCCTTTTCACTCCTCTTTATTCCCTATGGGAGGGGCCATTTACCATCCATCTGAACCTTTACTCCCGAGTTGACCTTTGTTCCTAAACTGTTCCCTTCTCCTGGCAGCTCTGCACATGCGCACACTGGGAACAGGCTCCAGCTGTTCTTCTGCCCCATGATCTCCGACTCCGAAGGCAGCTGATAACTGTCAGATGGCCCTGGCCCCATCTCTGCCTCCGACACAGAGCCCTCATCAGAACCTTCCCCAGACTCCAACCCATGTTCCTCCCCAACCTCTTCACTTTCCGAATCTGCCACCAACTCTGCTGGCCACTGGCAGGCCACAACACTGGCTTCCCCATTGACTTTACTTGTCAGAAATTCACAAAGGGTGATCCCACAAGCCCGGGACACTGCAAGCATCATAGATGTGAGTCAGTAGCCAAGCATTCAAATTTTGAGCATATGACTGGGGATGCTGCAACAGTCATAAGTGTAAAAACCAGTTATAACTCATTTTTTTCCAGGGTTCTAATTTTGAACAGTCACTAAATGAATAGTTGTAAGACAAGGATTCCCTGTATGTTCCAGTTGAATCCTGGAAACAAAGGTGTTGCTGCTTTAATAAGACGCCAATAAGCATTGATTAATTCTCATGTGCTTTGAAGTATGTTTTTTTTTTTTTAAACTAAACTCAAAGCACCATAGAACTCTTATTCCTACCCCTCCCTTTCCAGTAAAGCTTAGGCCAAGACATTTTTAAAGAAGCATCTTATGTGAATTGCAGTATTTGGAGGCCTTCAAATACTTTAAATTAGATTTTTAAGGGAAGAAAAACTAATTGACCATTCAATGTTGCCTTTTAAGCAATAGCTACCATTCCTCAGCCTTAGGGATGAGGTAAGATATAACTGAAAATATCGTAATTAAATTAAATCTTTTTTAATTAAGATGCTATCTTTCCTTTTTCCTGTTGATGCAAACATAAAAGGGAAAAGGAAAAGAGAAATGAAACGGACAGCGAGACTGGCCAATTTTGCATTTAGCAGCAAGTAATTTCTTTGCTTTTCCTGTGATGTTGCCTTAGATATATCACCAAGAATAAAACCAAATCAAGACAAAACATATTAAGAAAATTAAAATTCTGAAAAATTCTGTCTAGGCTTCCAAGATTTGTCAAAGGCAAAAAACTGCCTAAACTCACTGGGTGGCACTTTTTTAACATGTAATTTATTTCTATCCTGCCCTTAATATTTTTTTCAAATAACTCGATGCATAGCCAACATAGCCAACACATGTTCCTCTTCCTAATTTCCCCACAACAAAAACTGTGAGATTAGTTGGCCTGAGAGAGAATGACTAGTCACTCAGCGAGTTTTTGTGCCTGAGAAGGGACTATAACTCCCCATCTTCTGATGGTTGGTCCAAAGTCATGCAGCTGTCTTTCATGTCTTAGGAAGAACTAGAACTCACAGTCTCCTGGTTATTGGCTCAAAGACACTTAGCTGGCTTTCATGCCTAAGGCAGGACTAGAATTCACAGTCTCACACTTTCTAGCCTGGTGTGTGATGACTTGGGGCAAGGCACAGAGACAACACAGCCAATAGTTCAAAATGTCCCTTTATTGCTCCAACTTTCCCCAAACACTCCCACATTTATGGCAAGTCCTGTGGCCTGCTAGCAGCCAGTGGAGCTGGTGGCAGATTTGGACAGTGGGGAGATTGGGGAGGAACATGGACTAGTCCTGAAGTTTGGAGAAGGCTCTGATGAGTTCTCTGCATCAGAGGCAGAGATGGCCATCCAACAGTTATCAACTACCTTCAGAGACAGAGATCAGTGGGGAGGAAGAACAGTTGGAGTCTGTTCCCAATGTGCGCATGCGCAGAGCTGCCAGGAGAAGGGAACAGTTAAGGAACAAGGGTCAACTCGGGAGTAAAGGCACAGATGGACTGTGAATGGCCCCTCTCATAGGGAATAAAGAAAAGTGAAAGGGGGGCAGTGTTTGTAGGAGACAATTAGCTCGTTTAATTAGTGTGAAGATTTGTTCATGATTCTCAGATACTCCTTGCCAAGTATTTTCTTGTACAGCATTGCACTTGGAAGCTATCAACCTGGCAGCTCTCAAAGCCTGATAAGATCTGTGGTTGCAATTCACCCTTGAATGTCTGTTTGCCAGGACTTTGCTGGATGTGAATGATAGGAATTCACATTAGCCAGATAAAAAGAGGTTTTGTCAGGACGAGGAGTCTGTTTCGTGATTTTGTGAAGCCTAGGTCAGAACAAATCCCAGAGCAATGTGCTCTCTCACACACACACAGCTCCAGCAGCCTCTGGCTGTGAGGAGTCCAGCAAACTGCTGTTAGCACGGCTTCAAAGCAAGAACCCAGCAGGGCAAGGGAACAAGTCAAGGAATCCCACAAGGCAAATGAAGAAGGCAATGAGTCCAGGAAGCAAAGGAACAAAGCAAGAAATCCAGCAAACACCAAACATCGGCAATGGCACACTAAACTCCAATTCAGTACATGTTCTCAACAAATACACCTCCCCATAGTGTCTCCTTAAGTCTCAGTCCCCAGGTGTACCTTATGACGAGGGGCAGGGTGCTCTCCTCCTGAGTCGTCGGGTCTACCTGCACTGTTCCCATCTCCTTTCCACTTGTTGTGGTTCGCCGGCAGCAGGTGCAGATAGCTGAGGTCTTGGAGAGTGAGGACTCAGATGAGGGGCCTGCATGTGATTGCAGGGATGGGGCCAGGACCATCAGAGAGTGGGGTGCTGCCTTCGGAGAATGTGGAGGCTGGCAGCAGTGATGAAGAGGCCCCCGAGGAGCCTGTGCCCAGTGCACATGCATGCAGTGCTGCTCTAAGGAAAGAGCAACTGCAGCAGCATGGGCAACTCGGGAGTAAGGCTGCAAGGTAATGGCCCCTCCCTCAAGAGATAAAAGCCAGCTGAGAACCCACAGCTCTTTGCAGAAGGCAAAGAACTTTGATACTCGAGCCTGATGGACATTAGGAATGTCTGAGTTGGTGTTTGGAGACTCTTTGATTTATTGCTTAGGAACTTTATCTGTTGTTCTTGGCAGCCTTGCTAAAACTTGGCGAGGTTCTTTCTTGTCGGAGCTAATTAGTTGGAAGCAACTTTTTATCTTTGAAGAAATAGGATTCACTAATGAAACAAGTAAAAGTTGTGCTATTACTGTTAAGTTTTGAGCATGGGCGAGAAAGAATGGAGACAAGCCTCTGAACGGTGAACTTCAGCTCTTTATTTACATAGTGACTTCTCACTTTAACAGCAGTTGAACCCGCCTTATATAGGCAAACCCTGTAACTTTTAACCAATAACGAGCTAGGAACGCTAGCTCTTATAACCAATAAGAACTCTCTGTTAAGGGCCAATCGGATTCCCCGTAACGGGCCAATCTGGTCCGGCCGCTTAACAGCCAATCAGAAGTGCAGGGCCAGAACCCTGCACTTAACTCCAAGCTCATACTTTATTCATTATATTGCATACACAACAGTTACCTTTGCCTTGTGTTTACTCTTCTGGAACCAGGTTTGGGTCAGAACACCATTCTCTGTGTTTGGGGATCAGGAGGAGGCAGTATTTGCTCATTGCCTGAGCTCTGTCACTCCTTATCTCCACTGTCTACCTTTTCTCCCCTCTCTCAGTCATCCTGCCCCCGTTCTTCCCTGCTGGCAAGCTGTCCCAAGCCCGAGGGACCTGGGGCTGTCTTCTCACCCTCCATCAACCCCACCTCCAGCTCATCCTCCTCCGTGGACTCAGGCTCCGATGGGGCCATGACACATGCCACTAGATCAAACCAGTGGTGCATTTCAAAAAAGTTTTACCACTGGTTCAGTGGGCATGGCTTGATGGGCATGCTTTGCATGCATGCACACACTTCAGATTTAACAGATAATCAAGAGTTGGAAGGGACCTTGTAGGTCATCTAGTCCAACCCCCCAACCCCACCAAGCAAAAGACCCTACACCATTTCTGACAAATGGCAGCCCAATCTCTTCTTGAAAGTCTCAAGTGAGGGTGCTCCCACAACTTCCGAGGGCAACTTCTGTTCCGTGGGTTGATTGTTCTCACTGTCAGAAAGTTTCTCCTTATTTCCAGGTTGAATCTCTCCTTGCTCAGTTTCCATCCATTATTCCTTGTCTGGCCTACAGGTGCTTTAGAAAATAGCTTGACCCCTTACTCCCTGTGGCAGCCCCTCAAATATTGGAAGACCACTATCAGGTCTCCCCTGGTCCTTCTCTTTACTAGACTAGCCAAGCCTAGTTCCTGCAACCATTCGTTGTATGTTTTAGCCTCCAGTCCCCTAATTATCCTGGTTGCTCTTCTCTGTACTTTTTCTAGAGGCTCAACATCTTTTTTATAAAGTGGTGACCAAAACTAGATGCAGTACTCTAGATGTGGTCTTACTAAGGCTTTATAGAGTGGTATTAGTACTTCCCTTGATCTTGATTGGATCCCTCTCTTAATACAATTTAGGATTGTATTAGCTTTTTTGGCTTCTGCTGCACACTGCTGGCTCCTATTTAGCTGGTTGTCCACGAAGACTCCAAGATCCCTCTCACAGTTACTGCTATTGAGCCTGGTTTCACCCAGTCTATATGTGTCCTTTTGGTTTTTCTTGCCTAAGTATAGGACTTTACTTTTCTCTACATTGAATTTCAGTTTGTTAGATATGGTCCAGTGTTCTAGTCTGTCAAGATCCCTCTGGATCTTGAGGCTATCTTCTTAGGTGTTAGCTATTCCTGCCAGCTTTATATCATCTGCAAATTTGGTAAGTTCCCCTTCTATTCCCTCATCTAAGTCGTTAATGAAGTTATTGAAGAGTCCTGGATGGAACCTTGTGGCACCCCACTGCTTACTTCCCTCCATGTAGATTTAGACCCATTAAGGACTACTCGTTGAGTATGGTTTGCCAGCCAATTGTGAATCCATCTAGTGCTGTCTATCCACTTTTTTCTAGCTTACTAAGAAGTAGGTTGTGGTCTACTTTGTCAAATGCCTTGCTGAAATCTAAATATATAATGTCCACAGTATTTTGCTGGTCTACTAATTTAGTCACTGTGTTGAAGAATGAAATAAGATTGGTCTGGCATGATCTGTTTTTAACAAACCCGTGCTGACTGCTAGTTATTACTTTACTTGTTTCTAGATGTTGGCAGATCTGTTTTTTTATTATCTTTTCCAGTATCTTCCCAGGTATTGATGTTAGGCTGATTGGTCTATAGTTTCCTGGGTCTGTTTTTTGTTTTTTTCTTTTTTGAAGATGGGAACCACATCAGCTCTTTTCCAGTCCTCTGGTAGTTCTCCGGTGCTCCAGGATTTTTGAAAGATATGGTACAGAGGTTCTGAGATGATCTCTGCCAGCTCCTTTAAAACTCTGGGATGTAATCCATCAGGCCCCAGTGATTTGTTTTCATCAAGATCAAACCATTGTTCTCTTACTATTTTTTTTGCTTATTTTAACTTTTATTTCTGGTCTGTCTTTTACAGTTATGTTTTTGGTGGGTTGAGCTATAGTTTCTTTTTGTGTGAAGGTGGATGCAAAGAATGAGTTAAACAGTTCTGCTTTCTCTCTGTTGCCTGTTACTTCCTTGCCATCTTCTCTCTTTAGTGGACCGACTGTTTCCTTGATTTTTTTCTTGTTATTTATATGTTGGAAGAAACTTTTTTAAAATTATCTTTGACTTTTGTTGCAAGTCTTTGTTCATTCTGAGACTTTGCTACCCTGGCTTCGTCTTTGTAGATGCTGGCTATCTGCTGATATTCTGCCATAGCTGTATGTCCTTCTTTCCATTTTTTGTACTTGTCCTTTTTTTCTTTCAATTTGCCAGAGAGATCTTTGCTGGATTCTTCTTGGATTTCTTGTTTTTCTTTCTCAGTGGTATTGTCTGGTCTGGGCTTCTATGATCATACTTTTTAGAGTTTCCCAAGATTCTTGAGTTGTTTTCCCCTTTAGGATTTTCATCCATTTTCATCCCAAATTCTCTCTGAGTTTATTGAAATCAGCGCTTTTAAAGTCCAACACTCTGGTGTCATTATGTTCTGTTGCTTGTGTTTGTGTTATGTTGAATTCTAGTATGACATGGTCACTCTCACCCAAGGTTCCTGCAGTTTCAACTTCCTCTATCACTTCTTCTCTGTTTGTAAGAATTAAGTCCAGTATGGCTGTCCCTCTAGTTTCACCCTCTATCTTTTGGACAACAAAGTTGTCAGCTAGGTTGGTTAGGAACTTATTTGATTTCTCACTTGGTGCGGAATTAGTTTTCCAATTGATATCAGGATAATTGAAGTCTCCCATTACTATTGTTCTGTGTTTCCTGCATATGTTCGTTAGTTGGCTGGCAAAAAGGACATCTATATTTTCTGCTTGATTGGGTGGCCTATAATATACACCTATGGCCATGTCATTCTTTTTTTCTTTTATATTGACCCATATGCATTCTAGGAGGTTTTCATCTTTGGTTTCATGCATTTCTGTAGCAATATAGTGGTCCTTTACATACAGTGCAACTCCACCTCCTCTTTTATGGGGTCTGTTTTTTTTTTTGTTTTTTTAATAGTTTGTATCCTTCCACCAGTATGTTCCAGTCATGGGTTTCATCCCACCAAGTTTCTGTTATTCCAACTATATCATATTTACCTTCATGTATTCATAGTTTGAGTTCACCCTGTTTGTTCCCCAGACTTTGTGCATTTGGATACAGGCACTTGAGACCTTTATGTCTGACACTGGGTTTACTGTCTACATAACCTGTGTTGTGCCTGCCTGTCCCTACTTTCTTGCCGTCTGTTTGATTAGTGCACATGGTATGGCACTCACTATTAAATGCTTGGCTTTGGTTGGCATCAAGGTTGGTAATCTTACCTGCACAAACATCTATTCACATTCGCATGCATGCCAAGCATGCACTTTGCACAGGTGCAGGGACTTTCTGAATCACCTCCTGCAATCCTGCACTCTCCCTGTCACTTCAGCAGCTGACACGCGGCACTCTGCTCTGCTGCGCAAAACAGCTGCTTTTCAAAAGCAGGGAATAAAGGTCACTATGGAACCCCAGGTGGGCCCAACAGCAGAGCAGTGAACCGGTTTCTCTCCACTGCTCTTCAGTGTTACCAGTACACCAGAACTGGGCCGAACCAGTAGAATACTACCGCTGGATCAAACTCACTCTCAATCAATGATTTCATTTCATATACGAGCAATATATTGTATGCACAATAACACAAAGTCATGGTTGCAAGTTCTTTAACTGGTGTCGGCTTTCATATTCATTGAGTTCTTCCCAAAACTTAGGATGTCATAATGTATCTGCAAATTATCATATTATTGAAACAGGGTGGCCTTTTGCAATGAACAGATGGGGATTTGGCGTACAAATGTAATAGATGGTTGGTTGCACATTCTGCCAGATGTTTAGACTGGATTTGGCATTTTTGTCCAACCTGGGATAGGCAGTTATTGGAATGTAATAATATGAAAGGTCTTGTTGCAAGATGGATGTTTTCCAAGTGAAGTTGTCTTTTACAACTGATTGCTAGTGAAATGACGAAAAAGACTTCTGTTTCATTTGTGGATCTGTGTGTGTGTATGTGCACACAAGTGCATGTATATTTACCTTCAAGTCAATGTGGATTCCTGGCAAATTGTTGGATTAGTCTATGCACTTGGTTTTTTTTTTTTTTGGCAAGATATCAGAAATGGGCTGATGGAAAGATTGGCAGAATAGCTAGATTAGATAGCTAGATGGCGGGTGGATGGATAGATAGATAGATAGATAGATAAGAGAGAAGATATAAAGCTAGACAGATGATATATGAGAAGATGGAAGATGATGGATAGATACACGGAGAGAAATAGAGAGGGATACAGATAGATAGATAGATAGATAGATAGATAGATAGATAGATAGATAGATAGATAGATAGATAGATAGATAAATAGATAGAGATGGATGATATATGATAGAAGATGATGGATAGATGGGTAGATGGGTAGATGGATGGGTGGGCGGATGGATGGATGGATGGATGGATGGATGGATGGATGGATGGATGGACGGACGGACAGATTTGATAGATTTGATAGATTTGATAGAGATATCAAGATGATGATAGATGATAGAAATATATAGATATAATTGATATGAAGACAGATGATAGACAGTAGAAAATGAGAGAGAGACCAAGAGAAAGAGAGAGAGAGACACAGAGAGAGAGATTTTAAATTGGCAAGGATTATAAAGCATTTATATAGTAGATTTAGTGTTAATACCAATATCTATGCACACACACATTGAAAAAGACACAAAGAGAAAAAAAAAAAAAACTTCTTCCTTTTCCCTAGCCTATAAAAAGAAAACAATTTGAAAAATGAGCAGCAAATACAACTTTCAAAAGTGAAAGCTTTGGTAGATGATTTGGTCTGCATTTTCATTGTTTCTTCCCCTGTGTTCCAGGCACCTAGTAAATATGCTGACTGTAGAGGAAAGATTTAGAACAAAGGAAACAATAGATAGATTGAAAGTTAGTAAATCAAACCATTCAAATGGCCCCAGGGAAACAGCTGCATGACAAAAGTAACATTTGACCCACTGCATCTCCAAGCTAGATCAGCAGTCCATAAATAACCAAAATGGCTTAGTTCCTCAATTTATTTTACCCAAACAACTTCAATATTTCAGACAGGTAGCAGTTCTATGGGCTAAAGTTGTACTTCAGAGGCTAAATCAGTCATATTTCTTGCAAGGATGCCAAAAGATTTTACCTGGTTTGCATTTTTAAGTTAATTTTTAAGTGAAATTTTGAATGAATTAAGTGAATTTTAAATGACATTTTCAAGTGGTTTTTTTAAAGGGAATACAAATTGTTTCACTTCACTTCCTAAGATGCCATTCAGACTATTATTGCCTTTCTCCCTCCCCACCCTCTCTCTCCCTCCCTCTCTCTTTCTCTTTCTTTTTAGTTTTCAGAGATTTTAAATATATGATGGTTGGGAATTTTATCAATATCGATATGAGATATGTTTATTGGGATGAAAGGAGATTTGAAATTCACTTTTGGTGGTCTAATCACAAGCAAAATACACAGTTTACCACAAAGAAATGTACCAATATTTGAAGAAAATGAACTCTGGGTAAGATGGGCAGCATATAAATTAGATAAATAAAAAAGTAGATATACATATGTAGGAATAAATATATATCGATTTGTAAATATAGTTAAAGAGAAATCTGTGAGTATGTGTAACAATCAATCAAGTAGATTATTCAGTTTTGAAGAATATACGTGAACTTGAGACAGATGGAAAATAAAAACATAATTTTTTTCTTCAAGCCCAAATTTCTGATATTTGTTTATTTTTATTTAGTTTACTTTGTCAAGCATGTATGAGAAAACAAGGATAAGTATGAACAAAACATTGAAACATGTAAGTATAAACATACTCATTTATTATGTATATACTTATATACATAAGTATATAATACTTATACTTACTTATATATACATAATAAATGAGTATGAATAAATGGGAACAGTAGGACAGGGATGGTAGGCATGCTAGTGTGCTAATGCACGCCCCCTTATAGACCTTCCTTCTTTCTTTCCTTCCTTCTTTCCTTCCTTCCTTCCTTCCTTCCTTCCTTCCTTCCTTCCTTCCTTCTTCCTTCCTTCTTTCCTTCCTTCTTTCCTTCCTTCCTTCTTTTCTTCCTCCCTCTCTTCCTTCTTCCTTCCTTCCTTCCTTCCTTCCTTCCTTCCTTCCTTCGTTCCTTCTTCCTTCCTTCCTTCCTTCCTTCCTTCCTTCCTTCCTTCCTCCCTCCCTCCCTCCCTCCCTCCCTCCCTCCCTCCCTTCCTTCCTTGTGAAGAAACTTCAAAAGGATGTTCCACTCCACTCTTCCTTGACCAATTCTTTCCAGGGGCTCTGACTCGTGAGCTCCCAAGGGCAAGCAGTGCTCTCCTACCCCTATTCCATTGCAAACGCAGAGCTCTAAAGAGGAAATTGTATTGCTTTTATGCAGTTTGAAATGTGACAAGAGGAATATTCCAATTACCTTGACTTTCCTTATCAAGCCTCAACTTTTTGCACACTGGAGGAATTAATAAAAGCAGAGAGAGAGAGAGAGAGAGACAGAGACAGAGACAGAAACAGAATATATTTTGTTTTGATTCTCCTGGCTGTTAAGTACTTTAAGCATTGACTACAGGGTGAAGGAAATGATCTGGGTCCCACAAATTGCAGGATCAAGCACCATTAATGGACTCGTGTAGTCTGGCAGAATCTCACCGTAATGGAAGAAAAATGTATTCAGAATTTCTGAAATTTGTCCTTTATGCCGACACTGTGCAAGGAGAGATACTTGCAACCCTAGTTAATATTTCGTACCTCATTCCATACACAGTCACTACTGCCCAAGATTCTTTCAGGAGCTTTCCTCTCATACAGTTACAGACAGAGGTGGTATTCAGCAGGTTGTGACCAGTTTCAGGAAAACTGGTAGTAGAAATTTTGAGTAGTTAGGAGAACTGGGAAATACCACCTCTGACCTCCCCTGCCAACCCCATCTCTTCTCTGCCTCCTATTGAATCCCAGCTGATTGGCTGAGTTTTTCTTTGGTTGCCCTGTACAGGAGAATGGAGCTGGAAAGCAGGTTAGAGGGGTGGGAGGGAATGATATTTTGCAGTAACCTTCCCCTGCCACGCCCACCAAGCCATGCCCACAGAACTGATAGTAAAACAATTTGAATCCCAACACTGGTTACAGATCGTTCTCAACTTATGACAGTTCATTTAATCACTGTTCAAAGTTACAACATCACTGAAACAAATGACATGACTCTTTATCATACTTACGATTGTTGGAAGCATCCCCGTGATCAAAATTCAGATGCTTGGTAACTAACTCACAGTTATTTTTATTTATTTTTTTAACAATTTTTTTTTTATTTTTTAGACAAACATACACAAACACAACATAAAAACATCAAGCCATCTTCCACTTATGTACATACAGTGTGTCGGTGGGTTAAAAATTGTTTTGTGCATCCACTCCATAGTCCTCACTTACAATTACTTTGTATATATTCTCATATAATCAATCAAATATTCCTAAATACATTACTGTCATTGTTACTCAATCATTTGACTATACTATTATTCATTTATATTATGCAAGACATTCCATATTTTTAAATTGATTTATCTTATAGTAATTCATATTATCATCCTAGATCCATCCCATAATTATAATATGATAATACATCTTTATATATCCTATATAGTTCTATTCTAAAGTTCTACATATTTCATTACCATATTTTTTTTACTAACAATTGATAAAACAAATCCCAAATCTTACAAAGTTGTTTATCTTCTAGTTCTCTAATTTCAAATGTCAATTTACGCATTTCAGCACATTCCATTATTTTCTTGATAACCCTTGGGCTTTTTGCTTTCTAGCTAATCTTTAGAACTTCCAAACCTTCCTTGGGACTGAAGCTTCTCTTGTTCAGTGCGGGTAGCCGAGGGCCGAAAGATAGATCTCTGAATGAATCAGTGATTTTGTGAGCAACACAATCTGCCTCCCTGCTTTGCCTGATTTTGTGTGAAAGTTGCTTTTTTAAAAATAAAAAAAAATCAATATTTGCATACATGGGGTGTTGTGAGTTAATTTTGTGAGTTTGCTTGCTTGCAAATTTCATGAGTTCGCTTTCAAGCAAATTTTATGTGACAGACTCAGCTAACCAATTGAAGAATCATAGATCTCTAAATTAATCTGTGATTCTGTGAGCAACTCAATCTGTCTGCCTGCTTTGCCTGATTTTGGGTAAAAGTTGCTATTTTTTGATTAAAAAAATCAATATGTACATCAATATTTATAATGTTTACATACAAGCCATGCCCAGCCAGTCACATGACCATCAAGCCATACCCACAAATTAGGCCACGCCCAAGAACCAATTATTAAGAAATTTGAATCCCACCCTTGCCTCTGAGTGTTTGTGCTTTTGTGTGTGTGTGTGTGTGTGAGAGAGAGAGAGAGAGAGAGGGAGAGAGAGAGGGAGGGAGGGAGGAAAGGAGAGAGAGATGTTAGATCAGATCTCTCTCTCTCTCTCTCTCTCTCTCACCAACAAGTCCCCAGCAGTCAAAATTCATAGTAGTAGTCCCTGGGGTTTGAATTTATGAGTTTGGTGGTCCCTGACGTCCAAAAGGTTGGCGACCCCTGCTCTAGACTAGCCAAACCCAAACCCTGTAACCATCCTGCATATGTTTTAGTCTTGATGAGAATCTTTTTTTTTTTTTTCTCAGTCTGGAAACAAAATGGAATGACAAAGGAAGGGAAGCTTTGCAAATTAAAACTCAATTAGCCACCACTAAGTTTAGTTTATTCGTAATTATTTAGTTCAACTAATGTTTCTAGAACATTGTTTTGGTTCTAAGGTCTGTCACAAGAACATTAAAACCAAATAGAGCCAGTTAATCGGCACTTTAAACACTCACTTATCTGTCTTCTTTCGAGTAAACAAGCTTTTGGCTTCATTGTAAAATACTTAAAGAGCAACTTAAGCTTTAGAGTGGAGATTTACAACGGGTGGAAATGGAGAAGTTCAATCTTCAGCTTTGTTATTCAAAACATTACTGAATGGGAAGGGAATGTGGAGGTCTTTTAGTCCAAGTGGAGGTTTTTTAGTGCAAAACCTTACTCAGGCAGGAGACTCTATACTATTCTGGACAAAAGGTTGTCCAATCTCTTCAGATGTCAACAAGTCACCAGTGATGGAGCACCTACAACTGTGATGGTCAACCTATGGCACACGTGCCCAAGTGGCATGCAGAGCCATTTGTGCCAGCACATGAGCCGCAGGCAAACTTACCTCACTGTGCATGTGCACGCCTCACAGCTGATTTTTTTGGCTGGTTTGAGGCCTTCTTTGGCCTCCCAGAGGCTTGGGAAAATTCTCTGCAAGGCTATTCAGGATGAATAATAGTCCCATTTCATCACTTCCTGTTATACCAGAAGTAATGAAACAGGCCTATTATTCATCCTGAAAAGCCTTGCAGAGGCTTTTTCCAAGGCCAAAAAAGCCTCAAACCAGCAGAAAAATCAGCTGTGCAGTGCAGGTAAGGGGGTGGCGGGGTGGCGGGAGGGTTGTGCGCACATACACAGGAGGTGGGCGGGTGTATTGCATTCTGGGTGCTGGTGGACACAGGAAGTTGACCAATTCTCTTTCTTCTGGAGACAGTAGGTCATAAGGCTTTCTTTCTGGTACTCTACAACTTTACTAGATTTTCATCCTTCAATTACATATGTCCTAGGAAACAGCATCAGTTGAGGGAACGGTTGGTGTCCTCTCATGGACAACTGTTGGATAAGTTCTCTCCCTAGAGAACATGTCCACTTGATACATCTGCCTGCAGATTTGGTAGAACATTTCAAAATGACATTTCAATTGCCCAAGGTGGTGTTCTCCACTTTTTCACCAGAACAATCCTTAAATCAAGGATGAGAGAGAACATTCAATTCCAGTGATAATTCTATCTTTAATTTTCTTCTTCTTCTTCTTCTTCTTCTTCTTCTTCTTCTTCTTCTTCTTCTTCTTCTTCTTCTTCTTCTTCTTCTTCTTCTTCTTCTTCTTCTTCTTCTTCTTCTTCTTCTTCTTCTTCTTCTTCTTCTTCTTCTTCTTCTCCTCTCCTCCTCCTCCTCCTCTTCCTCCTCCTCCTCCATCTCTTCTTCCTCCTCCTCTTCCCTCTCCTCCTCCTCTTCCCTTTTCTCCTCCCTGAATGTAGAATTTAACCTGAACAGCTTGCTTTTATGGTGAAGAAGGAATTTCTAGTCTTCTGTCATGAGCAAAATCTTATTACTTGGCATAAATATTCAATCTTGATGACCTTTGATGCCCTGAGGCTTTGTAGCCACATTTAAAATGGGAATGGGCTCACATGCTTGGCAGCATCCCTGGGCTGGGAGGGAGCAACAGGGAATCTACAGAGACTACTTATTTAAATAGCTCAACTGATCAGATTGCCTGCTTGACCTGACTGCCAACTTCAATGGAGTGAGGAGAGATTTCAACACCATTAATGTTTGGATTCCTGCCTGTGCAACTGGAGTAAAAAAAATCTCCATTCTTTTGCATCACTGCATATTGTCAATAAGTCCCACGAGGGAGCTTACTTAATGGTAAAGCTGGAAAAAAATAAATCAAAAGAATAACAAAGAACATTTGGGGGGTGACTTCCTTGCTTCTAGAATTATGTTTTCTTGTTTTATTTCATCTTTGTGTTTAATTGTGTCCAATTCTCTCAGGGGCAACTTAGACAAATCCCTCCAGTTTTCTTTGTAAGGTTTTTCAGAAATGGTAAATGGTTTGCCATTGCTTTTTTTCTGGGGCTGGAGGAAAGTGACTGGCCCAAATTCATTCAACTGGCTTTGTGCCTTAAGCAGGGCTAGGAACTTTTAATCCTCTGATGATTGGTCCAAAGTCACCCAGACCTGTGCCTAAGGCAGAACTAGAACTCACCATGTTTGGACCAAAGTCACCCAGTTGACTTTCATGCCTAAGGAGGGACTAGAACTCACAGTCTCCTGGTTGTTAGCCTGAAGTTACCCAGCCAGCTTTTGTGCCTAAGGCAAGACTAGAATTTACCATCTTTAGGTGTTTGGCCCAAAGTCACCTGGCTAACTTTCATGTCTAGGTGGGACTAGAAGTGACAATCTGCGACTGATTGGCTCAAAGTCACCCCCCCTGACTCTTATGCCTAAGATGGGACTAGAACTCTCAAACACCTAGTTTCTAGCCTGAGGCCTTAACCACTACACCAAAGTAGCTTTTACTTTTCTAGATGCATTTCCAAAGATACAAACCTTACTGATATATGGAAATCATGTTTTTTTTTTCTTCCAAAAGTTGTTCTTTAATTGGATTGAATGTCTTAAGCAAAGGTGGGGAGGGAACTAACTGGGGGAGAAGGAAGAGGAATGATAATTATTTTTATTTTCCCCCTATCTGTTTCATGCTTCCTCCTCCTGATTTTGCTTACTACCTTTAAGCATAATAAAATTAAACAGTCCAGGTTTTCTAATTCGAACCGTTCAGGGACTTGATGCTAAGTGATTCTAAGTGTTTTTGTTGAGAGCCGATGTTTAAGTAAACATTACAAGCGATGGTTGTGTAGGAAACAATGCGGTCGGAAACCCTCCAGCGATACATTATTCAACTGATCTATTATGTTATCAGATGGATTGAACACCATTTCTTTTTTTCTTTTTTAAGTTACGTTTGCTTAAAAATAAAGTCGGAATGCATTTGGGGGCTGACAGCATGGCAAAGCTAACGCATCTTCGAGAAAGAAGCCAGCGAATCAGCCCCCTCTCATTTAGCTTGATGAAAGAGCAATCGCTTTTCAAAATTTACTTTCCCAGATGAAAGAATTGGGGTGAAGTTCTTGCAGGGTGCATATTGATTTTGTGTAACAGAGGAGAATTTTATATATGTATGTATGTATGTATGTATGTATGTATGTATGTGTATATATATATATATATATATATACACATACATACATACATATATATATTCTTAAGTTTTCGCGGGTACTTACATGTCTGGCATTCAGCTTTGTTCGTCATAGTAGTGGTGCTTTGAAAGTTGTAGCAATGTTTCAGCAGAATCTCATCTGCCATCATCAGACATATATATATATATATATATATATATATATATATATATATATATATATATATATATATATATATATATATATGTTTTCTGAGGTTCTCGCGGGTATTTGTATGTGGATCTTTGGTTATTCGGGTTTTCTCCCGCGTAAGATTGGAATTATCTAGGCAACGTTTCGATGAAGTCTCATTCATCATCTTCAGGCTTGGTCTTCAGCTCTGTGCTTCTCAGAGTGAAGCACAGAGCTGAAGACCAAGCCTGAAGATGATGAATGAGACTTCATCGAAACGTTGCCTAGATAATTCCAATCTTACGCGGGAGAAAACCCGAATAACCAAAGATATATATATATATATATATATATATATATATATATATATATATATATATATATATATATATTCAAAGGAAAGAAAGATTTGCTCTTCGGGAAAGTTTTTTATTTTTTGTTCAGAATTTTCGGATTTGTTATCTCAAGTCCGTCTTCAGTGAACTGTTAGATGGAGATGTGTCCAGGAAGGAGCTTTGGTCGTTATTTTATCGTTGGTGTCAGCGTTCTGTGGATTGGCAGCACGGGCATCATCGCGTGATTGACTTGTCAGTTGTTTGGATGCGAGTTGGTTTGTTTTTTGATGTTGTTGATCCAATTATCACGTAAACTTTGATAGTTGGGGTCAATGTCTTTGTGGCGATTAATGCAATTGGTGCCAGTATGCCATGCTTCAATAAATTCACGTGCATAACGTGTTTTGCCTGTGCCAATTATTTTGGTTGCATCCCAGTTAAAGTAATGATTTTGGTCTAATAACGATAAAAATAACGACCAAAGCTCCTTCCTGGACACATCTCCATCTAACAGTTCACTGAAGACGGACTTGAGATAACAAATCCGAAAATTCTGAACAAAAAATAAAAAACTTTCCCGAAGAGCAAATCTTTCTTTCCTTTGAACTTATATCTCGGGATGCAAATCTTCACAATTCTACTATATATATATATATATATATATATAACTTAGCAATGTTGTGTCCTTTTACTATGTTGGAGTGGGGAAATGGTTTGCAGGCAGATAGGAAAAATAGAAAGAGAAAAAAAATATATCCTACAAGAAAGCAGTAGAAAGTCACCTCTATCCTGTTGTTAACATGGATCTAACCATATAGACACCAAGATTTGAAACAAGAAAGACTCAATCCCAAGAAGTAGATAAAGCATGGAGTATATCTATCTATCTATCTATCTATCTATCTATCTATCTATCTATCTATCTATCTATCTATTTATCTATCTATCTATATCTACCTACCTACCTACCTACCTACCTACCTACCTATCATCTCTCTCTCTCTCTCTATATATATATATATATATATATATATATATATATATATATATATATATATATCGTAAAATTGTGAAGGTTTGCATCCCGAGATAGAAGTTCAGAAGAAAGAGAGATTGCTCTTCGGGAAAAGTTTTTTATTTTTGTTCAGAATTTTCGGATTTGTTATCTCAAGTCCGTCCTCAGTGAACAGTTAGTTGGAGATGTGTTAGGGAAGGAGCTTTGGTCGTTATTTCTGTCGTTGATGTCAGCGTTCTGTATATTGGCAGCGCGGGCATCAATCGCGTGATTGGCTTGTCAGTTGCACACAATATTGCACACAAACCAACAACTTCATTAAGAAAAACACTCATATCAGGTAAAGACAAATTACCAATCACCTCAATGAAAAACGTTATATATGAAATACCATGCAAAACATGCCCCCAAAAATACATTGGCCAAACTGGAAAACAACTCCACGAAAGAATCCATGAACACACACTAGCAGTTAAAAGAAGAGACCCACTATCTCAAATAGCAACACACAGCATAGAACACAATCATTGCTTTAACTGGGATGCAACCAAAGTAATTGGCACAGGCAAAACACGTTATGCACGTGAATTTATTGAAGCATGGCATACTGGCCCCAATTGCATCAATCGCCACAAAGACATCGACCCTAACTACCAAGGTTTACGTGATAATTGGATGAACAACATCAAAAAACAACCCAGCTCGCACTCAAAACAACTGACAAGCCAATCACGCGATTGATGCCCGCGCTGCCAATATACAGAACGCTGACATCAACGACAGAAATAACGACCAAAGCTCCTTCCCTAACACATCTCCAACTAACTGTTCACTGAGGACGGACTTGAGATAACAAATCCGAAAATTCTGAACAAAAATAAAAAACTTTTCCCGAAGAGCAATCTCTCTTTCTTCTGAATATATATATATATATGCATGTGGATCTTTGGTTATTCGGGTTTTCTCCCGCGTAAGATTGGAAGTATCTAGGCAACGTTTCGATGAAGTCTCATTCATCATCTTCAGGCTTGGTCTTCAGCTCTGTGCTTCTCAGAGTGATGTGAGCTTGCAGCTGCTTCTTCCTTTTAACTGCTAGTGGGGGTGTGACTTGATTGGCTGGGGGCTTGGCTGTGTTCTGATTGGGTGGGGGTGTGTTCTCATTGGTTGGGGGTTTTGCTGTGTTCTGATTGGTTGGGGGGTTGGCTGTGTTCTGATTGGCTGGAGGCGTGTTCTGTTCAGGTGGGGGCTTGATTGTGCTCAGGTTAGTCTTGGTTGCTGGAGGGTTTGAGTTGGTGAACTGTGATCTTGCTGTTTGGCTTCGAGTTCGTGGTCGTGCTGCATCTTCATGGTGGAGGTCAGTTCGCTTCATGTATGGCTCAGAGGGGTTTGAGATGGGTAGTGATGCAGCTGCAATGCAGCTTCTGGTCCATGGTCGTGTTTCATCTTTTGTGTGGGTGTGAGTCTGCTTTCTACGTGGAAGTGTGGTGGTGGCATCTTGTGTGGCTCTCAGGGAAAGAAAGATATCCACCATCCTAAGAAACCCTAAGGACAGAATCGAGTTGGAAAATCAAGGAGTATAGGAAATCCCTTGCACTGCCTGCCCCACCACATACATTGGACAGACTAACAGAAGAATAGGTGCACGCATTGAAGAACATAAGAACTTAATCAAAAAGGAAGAACCGACCTCTTCCCTGGTCCAACACCTCAAAGCCACAGGACATGAGATTGACTTTAAAAATACCAGAACTATCGCCAAAACCGAACACTTCAGCAGCAGAATCATCAGAGAAGCCATAGAGATAGAAAAACGCCCACACAGCATGAATAAACGAGATGATGCCTCCCGCCTACCAGCCATTTGGAAACCCGCCCTCATGAACAGACGCGTACCTAACATGAAGAATGACACCAGAACTACACCCCTGAGAGCCACACAAGATGCCACCACCACACTTCCACATAGAAAGCAGACTCACACCCACACAAAAGATGAAACACGACCACGTGCAACCTAGGATTTAGTTGGCTCTTTTTTTTTTTTTTTTGGCTTCTGCAGGACCCTACTAGATTCATACTGAAGTGGTGATCCACCAAGAAGGCTAGATCCATCTCCCAGACACTACTGTTGAGCCAGGCAGTGCCTCTACTTTACTTGTATATTTGGCTTGTGCTGTCTAAGTGAAGGACTTTATGCTTCCCACCACTGAACTACATCATGTTGAATAAGATCAGAGGTGGTATTCATCAGGTTCTGACCAGTTCTGGAGAACTGGTAGCAGAAATTTTAAATAGTTTGGAGAACCGGCAAATGCCACCTCTGTCTGGACATTATAAAGTTTCCTTTCCTGCCATGCTCACTAAGCCACGCCCACCAAGCCACACCCACAGAACTGGTAGTAATTTTTTTTTTAATCCCACTACTGAATAGTATCTAATGCTCAAGACTATCAGGGTCCTTCTCCATCCTGAATCTACCTTTCAAAGCATCATACCTTATGCCTCAGCATATAACTTTTATATACTGTTGTTGTTCTCTATCCCCATCTAGTGTCCAGAGAGACAAATACCAAGTATATTGTTTGACCCAACCCATTTTACCCATCAATCCCCACTCTCAAACCAAGTGCATGCTGGGAAGCTAGATTCCACTTCCTTTGGCATTTGGAGAAGGCAGAAGCACAAAGAAGAATCCAACTTAATCTGTGGCACATGATCATCCAAGGACAAATCACTGGTGAGATTTCAATTGCTTATATTTATTAGTTGCTATGTTCATCAGTAACTTACAGTAATACTGCCTATCTTGTATTTGGTTCTCATTGTATGTATCCCTATTTTCCCTAGTTTCACCATATCCTGTTCTTTCAATAAAGCATCCAGCTCTACCCACATGGTCTGTTTTATTGGAGGTTTAGGTATAGCTGCATGTGGGGACAGAACACTGTACATCTCAAAATTCATTGACTAATCGAAGAGAGGGAACAGTTGAAATATTTTGATGAATATGGATGTGTCTTCAGCTTCTGGAAGACTTCAAGATCCCTTCCAGTGATGTAATGACATACCAGAAGATTAGAGGTGAAAGTTTTGAATTTTGTTGTTTTGTGAAATTGAATTTGGGTTGGTCACCAGGACCAAAGATTCACTCTTCCAAGCTGTCAGACTCATGCAGGAGCCCATTTTCAGGGAATTTAATCTACTGGAATACATACTTTGTGAAGTTGCAATCTTGTTTTGTTTTATTCAGTTTGGTTGTATCAATAAAAGTGAGTTTGGTTCAAGAAACCTTTCTTTCAGAAAGCAAAACAGTCAATAGTAACTGTTTTCATAATGAAATCCAGTGACATGATTAAAGAGCAACGGGAGGCCAAAATCAAGTTATTGGGGAGAAACATTCAGATCTCCCACCCCCAGAAAACACACACACACACACACACACACACACACACACACACACACACAGAACAATATTTTCCAGGATATAATAAATCTGTCTGCAATAATCTGGATGACTACTAGAGTACACCATCACCCACCTTGTTGCCCTCTGCTGGGCATCTGGTTTATTGCAGTTCAAACTTTGTTACTCTAGTTCAGGGATATCACAGTGGTGTCACGTGATGTATTGGGACTCCCCCCCCCCTTTGTTAAACTGGGCATGTGTTCTGACCCAAACCCTTGTCCAATAAAACCAACACAAACCAAAGGGAACAGAAACCTTTTTAATGAGTCTTAGGAATCCCCGGTTAAAAGGCTGCTGCAAACTAATTAACTTTGATAAGCACGAGTCTCACCAAAACTGTACGAGACTGCCAGAAATAACAGATAATGTTACCTAGAAATATTTCACAACACAAGAGTCTTCAAATACCAACTAAGATGCTGCAATATCAAGTTTCAGAATGTCTTTGCTTCCTGCAAAGAATGTCTGATTTACAGCTGGCTTTTATCTTCTTGAAGGAGGGGCCATTACCTTTCAACCTTACGCCCGAGTCATCCATGCTGCTGCAGCTGCTCTTTCCTGCGAGCAGTCCTTCATGCACACACACTTGGCACAGGCTCCTCAAGAACCTCCTCATCTCTGCTGCCAGCCCCCAAATCTCTGACGGCAGCAGTCTACTCCCTAATGGTCCTGGCCCCTCATCTGAGTCCTCGCTCTCCTCAGCCATCCACACCTGCTGTTGGCTAACCACAACAGGCATGTGCATGGCCAGCACATGATGCAATCAGCCCATTGGCTGGGAGTTTGACAGCCCTGCTTCAGTTTTTATCAGGTCTGTAAGTGTATTATAACATGACCTAAAATGGACACTGTTGTAAATTAATAAAAGTTTTTGAATAAAGATTGTTGAAACCTTAAAGCAAAGTGCAGGGTTCTAGCCCTGCACTTCTGATTGGCCAATAATAGCGATATCGGATTGGTCCGTTCAGGAGAATCTGATTGGCTATTAATGAGCCCTTCTCATTGGTTAAAAGAGCTAACGTTCCTGTGTTTTCATTGGCTAAATACCCAAGAGCTTGCCTATATAAAGGGGGCTGTTGTGGCCATTAAGAGAGCTGTTGCACCATGTTAAATAAAGAATTGAAGTTCACTGTTCGTCGACTCATCTCCGCTTCTTGCGCCACGCACCGAACATAACACTGGCAACGAGGATGGGATGTGGAGACGTCAGAGCTGACTACACACTACAAAAAGCTATACCTGAGCACGTGGCTGAAATGCACCAATGGCGGAACCTTGTCCCGCTCCATTCGACCCGGCACAAGAAGACTGGGACTCATATATGGATCGTTTTCAGATATTTCTGGAGACCAATAATTTGAAGGATGCCACTACCAGAAAGAAACAGGCGGTATTCCTAACTCATTGCGGGCCAACCGTATTCAAGATGGCCAAAGCACTAGCGAAACTGGCAGAAGTGAAGTCCATGGACTGGGACATCCTAGAACCCCTGCTAAGGGCCCACTATGCACCGACCGTACCAACGCTCGTGAGAAGGCATGAATTTTACCAGAGAGATCAGCAGAAGGGCGAAAGCATTGCAGATTTCATAGCGGATCTCCGGAATCTAGGAGGCCTATGCGGGTTTGCCAACCTTGAAGAAGCCCTGAGAGACAGAATAGTTCTGGGATTATCAAGATGAATACTTTACCCAGAATTTTATATTTGTTTCAAATAATACCAATTAGATTAAGTAAGGATTACTTCGAAGAACTAAAAAAAATTGTGTTGAAGTATATATGGCAAGGCAAGAAAGCAAGAATAAAATTAAAACTTTTACAGGATGCTAGAATTAGAGGAGGATTTGGCCTTCCTAATTGGGAGTTGTATTATCAAGCTGCAAACTTAATGTGGGTTAAAGAATGGATAACGTTAAGAAAGACTAGATTGTTGACATTAGAAGGTCATGATTTATTATTGGGTTGGCATGCTTTTTTATAGTATAAGGGAACTAAATCACAGGGTTATTTTAGAAGGCATTATATACAGGAATCGTTATGGTTGAATTGGGAGAAAACTAAGAAACAATGTTATTTGAAAATTCCAGTTTGGTTATCAACTATTGAAGCTTTTTCGTATCCTATAACTTATAAGAAGGAACAAACAGTTAGATATGGGGAAATATTGGATGAAAAGGGTGAACTTAAAACGATGCAAAATTTAGAAGAACAAGGTATAAAGATGAATTGGTTTTCATATGCGCAAATACATGCAAGGTATCTTAAAGATTCTAAAATAGAAGGATTTTATGATAAATTGACTGACAGATAGGATTTTGACAGGTACTGATGAAAAAGTGATTAAAAAACTATATAGTTATTTGTTGGAAATTAAATTAGAGGAAGAACAAATTAAAAAAACAATGATTGCTTGGGGGAAGAATTTTGGATATGGGATTGATTTAGAGAAAAGGCAAAAATTGTGGTCACAAAATTATAAAATGACAATGTCAACAGCATATAAAGAAAATTTGTATAAGATGTTTTACACGTGGCACTTTCCCCCGACAAGAATAGCAAGAATGTTCAAGAATAAATCTGAAAAGTGCTGGAAATGTCATCAGATACCTGGCTCATATTACCATATGTGGTGGACTTGTGAAGAGGCCAGGAAATATTGGACTAGAATTCGCATATGGCTGGAAAAAATGATAAAGAAACACATAGATTTGAAACCAGAGATTTTTTGATTGGGAATCGTACCTGATATATATGATAAAAATTTAAAGTATCTGATTGTAAATGTATTAACAGCAGCTAGGATTGTATTTGCTAAACATTGGAAGAGTGAGAAAATACCATTAGAGGAAGAAATTATTAAGAAAATATTGGAATGTGCTGAAATGAGTAGATTGACATTTGAAATTAGAGAACAAAAAGATAAACAATTTTATGAAGTTTGGGATCTTTTTTATCAATGGTTAGATAATACAATATAATAATAGAATATTTAGAAATTTAGGAAATAATAAAAATATATTTTTTCTTGGTTTTGATAATTTTTAAGAATATTTTATTAAGATAGAATTGGTATGATTTCATGATTTGTTATAAAATAATTTAACTTAATTATAGTTATCTCGCTTAAGTATGAATTAGTAAAATTATAGTCAAATGATTGTTCAATAATGATATTGGAATATTTTATTGATGATTGATAATGTGAGTTATTATGTAATATAATTATTCTGATGACTATGAAATGGATGCACAAAAGGGAGTGGTAAACCAACCGATACACTGTAAATTTATGAAGAATGTTATAACTTTTATTTTTTTATTTTTTTATTTTTTTATGTCATGTTTTATGTCTTATATGTTTTTTGTCTGTCGTTAAAATCAATAAAACTTTTACCAAAAAAAAAAAAAAAAAAAAAATAGTTCTGGGATTAGATGCTCCAGGCACGCAGAGTAAGCTGATGGCGAAAGGTGACATTAGCCTTAAAGATGCCATCGCTGATGCTACTGCAGCAGAAGCAACCAGGAAGTCAGCTGCTCAAATGCGCCGCACCCACGCCCCGCTTCGCCAACTCGCCAGCGAAGTTTCACCTCACTCAGAAGTACCGGCAACGACAGCCCACCATGAGGACCTCGAATTGTCATCAGAAAGCGATGAAGAAGAGGTCAACCGGCTCCGGTCTGAACAAGACCAATGCCGGAAATCGCAGTACAAGTGTGCTGGTTGTGGGGCAAACCACCCCCGATCAGACTGCAAATTCCTCAACGCGCTCTGACATGTGTACGGGAAAAGAGGCCACATCGGACGGGTCTGTAGAAGCAAGCAAGGACCCAGCCAAATCCCGAGGGGGGCTAACTACCACCAATCTACAGAAAGCCGTCCTGCAAAGTGAGAACCCTTGAACCACCAATGGAACAACCACTGCTACAGAAACAAACCCCTAAACTACTCAACGAAGTGAGAAGAGGCACACCAAACTATTACGATTGGTCACGCCTCATCACTGGATGCCAAGAAGATCCAGGTCAAGGTGCCCATCGAAAACCAGCCTTGTATGATGGAAGTCGATTCAGGATCGTCCCTTTCGATGGTGTCTTGGAAGACTCTCAAGCAACTCATCCCTACCGTCCTGCGACAAGACCTCCGGTTCCAAAGACTCATACTCAAAGATTATCAAGGGAATCGAATTCCAGTTGTGGGATCCAGCCAAGTCCGTGTCTCCTTTAAAAATCGTACTGCATCTCTACCCTTGACTGTAGTCAACAGGGATCAACCTAGCTTGTTAGGCCTCCAATGGTTTGCTCCACTTGGAATTGAGGTAGCCAGCATTCACCGAACCAGCAGCAACTTCTTGGAAGAGGCTCTCGTCCAAGAATTTCAGGACGTCTTTGCAGACAAACTTGGTGAGTACAAGGGGACCCTGATATCATTTAACCTCAACCCCGAAATAGCTCCCATCCGCCTTAAGCCTCGTCAAGTCCCATTCGCCCTTAAACCAAAGATTGATGAGCAGCTTGATAAATTAATAGCCCAGGGGGTGTTAGAACCAACCGACCATTCTCCCTGGGAAACCCCAATCGTGACACCCATCAAGCCGGATGGATCGTTAAGAATTTGTGGGGACTACCGAGCCACCCTGAATCATGCCCTGCAGCAAAACGCTTACCCGGTAATAGTGGTGCAACACCTTCTCCATTCCCTGGGGGGCGGAAAAGTTTTCGCTAAACTAGATCTAGCCCAGGCATACCAACAACTGCCTGTAGACAGAAAAACAGCAGAGGCTCAAACGATCGTTATGCACCGAGGTGCATTTAAATGTAACCGACTCCAATTCGGAGTAAGCGTGGCCCCAGGAATCTTTCAAAGTTTGATGGAAAGACTATTACAAGGGATAAAAGGTGTTGTCCCCTATTTTGATGATGTTTTAATTGCTGCTCCGACTCAAGAAATACTAAGGGAGCACCTGGGGTTGGTTCTTCAGAGATTTAAAGACTTGGGTCTCAAAGTTAAGAAAAACAAGTGTCAACTATGCACTGATCGAGTAGAATTTTTAGGATATTTAACAGATAAACAGGGCATTCATCCCACCGATAGCAAACTTAGGACAATCAGAAATGCCCCAAGACCCCGAAATAAGGTGGATCTCCAAGCATTCCAAGGCCTTATCAATTTTTATAACGTCTTCCTGCCTCACAAGGCAACCGTAGCCAAACCCCTACATTGTTTACTAGACAAAAAAGCAACCTGGGTTTGGGGGCACCAAGAGGAACAGGCGTTTCGACAAGTAAAAAACTTATTGACCTCCGACACTGTTTTGATGCTGTATAATGAGACCTTGCCTTCGACTGTTACTTGTGATGCATCACCTTTCGGAGTGGGCGCCATTTTGAGCCACGTTTTACCAAACGGTAGTGAAGCCCCTGTTGCCTACTTTTCAAAAACTCTGTCAAAAGCAGAACACAATTGCAGTCAAATCAATAAGGAAGCTCTTGCTATTGTATCTGCTGTTAAACGATTTCATGAATATATTTATGGGCGAGCTTTCACTATAATAACTGACCACAAACCTTTACTGGGAATAATAGCAGGAGATAAGCCAACCCCTTATATATTATCTCCCAGAATGACTCACTGGTCAGAATTCTTGGCTGCCTATAATTATAAGTTGCAACACCGCCCGGGGAAAGCCATTCCCCACACTGACGCATTAAGCCGTGCATCACTTCCAGAAACCGTTGACGGCCCTTCTCCAACCGTCACAACACTGCAGATAGAGACACTCCAAAAACCGCCACTGACAGCTTGCGATATCGCGATTGAAACTAAACACGATTCCGTTCTAGCACGTGTCCTCAGTTGGGTAGAACGTGGATGGCCATTGGACCAAATCTCTGACAATTACGCCCCCTTTAAAAGTCGACAGACGGAACTGTTTTCCCAGAAGCATCATTTGGGGTGATAAAGTCGTTGTCCCAGAGCGGTTACAGCGAACGGTACTGAGAACCTTACACGATGGCCACCCTGGCATCGTGTGCATGAAAGCACTCGCACAAAGCTATGCGTGGTGGCCGGGCATAGACAAGCAGATCGAAGCCTGGGTAAAGACTTGTTCCAAATGCCAGGAAGTCAGCAATGCCCCAGAAAGCAACCCCAACAGAATGGGAAACACCCAGGGGACATTGGTCCCGTATTCATCTGGACTTTGCGGGACCTACGAATGGACCCACATTTTTATTAACAGTGGATGCCTACTCAAACTGGCTCAAAATCCATGAGATGAAAAATACAACAACCGAATCGGTCATCAGGAAATTGGATAGATTATTTGCAACACACGGATTACTGGATGTTCTGGTATCCGACAACAGGCCCCAGTTTACCGCACATTCTTTTGAACAGTACCTGGTGGACTGCGGTATTCACCATGCACTAACTTCACCGGCACATCCTGCGGCTAATGGAAGGGCTGAGCACATGGTACAATTCGTCAAAAGAACTCTACATAAAATGGACTATGGCAATATCGAAGACAAGATTAACCGGATACTCCTTTTGCAACACATCACTCCACACAGCATCAGCAACAAAACTCCCGCTGAGTTATTGATGGGACAGAAACTCCGCTCCCATCTGGACCGACTACACCCATCGTACGAACCTGAAAAACCACACGGATCCTATGGGAAATGCCTAAATTTCCAGGTAGGCGGTTTTCGTGAGAAACTTTTATGGCAACCCATTGTGGGTCGAGGCAACTGTAATCCAAGTAACCAGACCCAGATCATACCGAGTGAAATGTCGCAATGATAGAATATGGAAGCACCATATTGATCAGTTGCGCTCAAGGCTGCAGTCGGGGATCTCCGATTCCGGTGATTTCCAAACTGAGGGGGGAGGAGACGCCGAGAAGGCTGAGTTTGGAATGGCGGAAGGCACAAGCGGAACAAATGACTGCTCAGACTCAACATGTGAAGAAGGATCGGGGACAGGGGTTAACTCGCTTCAAAGAGATATCGAGGACATAAATAGGAACGGGAATTTAGATACAGAATCAGAGGCACCCTGTTCACCAGATAACGTCCTACCCCAACAAGACTCTAGACAAATACCGGGAGGACAGCGTAAATCAAATAGACAATCAAAACAACCTGCCTACCTCAAAGACTACGTTACCGCACCCCTTAAACAGAACCCGGGGGGAAGGGGTGTTGTGAATTAATAAAAGTGTTTGAATAAAGCTTGTTGAAACCTTAAAGCAAAGTGCAGGGTTTTAGCCCTGCACTTCTGATTGGCCGATAATAGCGGTATCGGATTGGTCCATTCAGGAGAATCTGATTGGCTATTAACGAGCCTTTCTCATTGGTTAAAAGAGCTAACATTCCTGTGTTTTCATTGGCTAAATACCCAAGAGCTTGCCTATATAAAGGGGGCTGTTGTGGCCGTTAAGAGAGCTGTTGCACCATGTTAAATAAAGAGTTGAAGTTCACTGTTCATCGACTCGTCTCCGCTTCTTGCGCCATGCACCGAACATAACAGACACCTAACATCAAAAACGTCATCAAAAAAGCACAACAAAGACTGTTCTTTCTGCGCCAACTCAGAAAGCTCAAACTGCCCAAGGAGCTGCTGATCCAGTTCTACAGAGGAATCATTGAGTCTGTCATCTGCACCTCTATAACAATCTGGTTTGGTTCTGCAACCCAACAGGACAGACACAGACTTCAGAGGATAATTAGGACTGCAGAAAAAACAATTACTACCCATCTGCCTTCCATTGAGGACCTGTATACTGCACAAGTCAAAAAGAGGGCTGTGAAAATATTTACAGACCCCTCACATCCTGGACATAAACTGTTTCAACTCCTTCTCTCAAAATGATGCTATCGAGCACTGCACACCAGAACAACTAGACACAAGGAGAGGTTAGTTCCTGAAAGCCATCATTCTGCTAAACAAATAATTCCCTCAACACTATTCAGCTATTTACAAAGTCTGCACTGCTATTACCGTTAATCTTCTCATCACTCCTTATCACCCATCCCCTCCCATTTGTGATTGTAGGACTGTAAATTTGTTGCTTGTATCCTTACTGTTAGGGATAACATTGTTTACCCTAACTGGTTTAGGTAAAATAATAAATAAGTTATCATGGTTTGTTGGTTAAAGTGTGTGTAACTTTAACTGCAAGAATGTAATTAAGGGTGTGGTTGTAAAAGCACCATAAAAAGAGCAAGACAACGGCAGCTCGCTCTCTGGCTTAATGATCCCTAATTACTGGATGGATTGTTGACTGCGTTTTTTTTTTTTTCTATTGGAACGGGAGAGAGAAAGGAGTGTTGATTTTCTCAATGGTGAGAAGAGATAATACGGACTGATTTATTGTAAGTGAACTGACATTGAATATTCAACACGGACTTTGCAAATTGAGTATCCCCGAATGGACTGACTGAAATGATACATGACTAATGGATCTTTTTTTGACTATGCTATAACTCTTAAATGGAATAAACTATATTTTGATAGCACAAGCGTATCTGTTTTTACTGAATGTTAACTAACATACAAACTTATCTCACACATTTACCTGTCTGCCTAACTGACTAACGCTGCACATTCTGTTTAGCGTGTTTCCTTAACATTGGATGGGGGAAGAGGCTTAACACTTATGATTTATATTGACTGCTTCCTAGTTTGATTTGATTGTTGATTGTACCCTATGACTCTCATTTAGTGTTGTGCGTTATGATTCTTGATTCTTGATGCATGTCCCTTTTCTTTATGTATACTGAGAGGATATGCACCAAGACAAATTCCTTGTGTGTCTAATCACACTTGGCCAATAAAGTATTCTATTCTATTCTATTCTATTCTATTCTATTCTATTCTATTCTATTCTATTCTATTCTATTCTATCCTATCCTATCCTATCCTATCCTCCGATATCATTTCTAAGGTTGGGCAGACTGCAAATATCAACACCTCATCAGGGAAAGGAAGAACTGTCTGACTCCAGCCTTTAGCAGAACGAAGGGTGTGGGGGGCAAGGGTGGGGGAGAAGAGAGACAGAGATAAACAAGGATCATTCATAAATCCTGCAGATTCCCTCCTACTACATCAGCCAAATTATCTCCCTTCCACTAATCATCAATATCCCTGACCTTTGTCATAAAATCCAGGTCATTTATATCTATATCCCATTAAAAAGTATCATCCCACAATCACCTCTTTGGACCTATGAAAGTCATGTCAAAAAGAATAATTGACTTATTGTCAAAACACACCCAGGCTTCCACGTTAATGTATAAGCCAACACCTTTCTGATCTGTCAGGAAATAATTCCTGGTAGTTACTGGGCAATGGGAAATTGGAGACAGGAGGTGAAACATCCTTCACTCCTCCCTGCAGGGATTAGATGATGAAGATGATAAATTAAAGATGGACAAGTATTACCCTTGCCTTAATTTTTTCTCTTTCCGTCAGATGAAGACTTAGAAAATTGTGGTTGGCAATTTATTGTCTTTGGGGTTGTGTTCTACCCCCCCCCCCCTTTTTCATGGATGCATCCACATCTGTGCCACTGTATGACAGAACCATGTTCTGACCAGAGGTATGGTGGAACTAACCGAAGGTCCAATTTTGGCATGAGTTTGGGGGAAAAAAAGGGCTGTCTAGTCTCTTCTTGAAAATCTCCAGTAATGGTTGTCCCAAAAGTGCTTTTTCAGGAGGTAACTGGACTTTTTTTTTTCTTTTGAAGACATTTCACTTCTCCTCCAAGAAGCTTCTTCAGTTCTGACTAGCTGGTAGAGGATGGAAGGATTTATACTCCCTGCAGACAGCTGGTCATTTGCATCCTTTTTGAGGGTCGTTGAGGCCACTTGGAGGTTTATCTGTGTCCTCAGGATCACCCGAGTGGTGCTCCTGGTTCTTGTAGTCTGCAATTTTTCCTCTAGAAATCTTTTTCTACTCCCACACCATTCAAAGGGTGTTCATCCCAAACAGATTCCAGTAATGGAGCACTCATAACTCCAAGAGTCAAGCTATTCCACTGATTAATTGTTCTCACTATCAAAAATTTTTCTCCTTCTTTTTTCTAGGTAGGATCTCTCCTTAAAAAGCTTCCAATGTTTACTTCTTGTAATAATTGCCCCCGGGTGCTTAAGTTAATTTTCTTTTCTCTGTGACAACCCCTCAAGTCATGGAAGACAGTTATCCTGTTCCATCCCATCCCTCCCACCAATCACTCTCTTTGATAAGCTGGACATCCTTCAACCATTCATCATACAATTCAACTTCCATGTCTATGGAGATTCTTAATCATCCAGGTCATGGTTGTCCCAAGGTGGTATCTTCAAGAGGCAACTGGACTTTCTTTGTTTTTGTGTGGAGACATTTTGTTTCTCATCCAAGAAGCTTCTTCAGTTCTGACTGAATGAGGAAGGATGGAAGGCTTTATATTCCTGGAAGTCATCTGATCATTAGTACTCCCTCTGAGAGTCATTGAGGCCACTTGTAAGTTTATCTGTGTCCTCAGAGTCACCTATGTTGTGCAAATGGGTGTGGAATTTTTTTGGAGGGTGCTGGATGGACAGAAGATAGCTAGAACAAACTTCCAGTTCAGAAGTTTTTCTTTCCTTAATGGCAGAGGTGATCTTCAGCAGGTTCTGACCAGTTCTGGAGAACTGGTAGTGAATATTTTGAGTAGTTCAGAGAACCAGCAAATACCACCTCTGATTGGAGATTTTACAGTATCCTTTCTCCACCACGCCCACCAAGCTGCGCCCACAGAACCGGAAGTAAAAAAAAAAATTGAATCCCACCAACTGCCTAATGGTGACATCTTCAGAGTGTCAACACCCAGATGATATATCCAGAGGGGTGGAGGGAAAACCAGAGTCAAGGGTGACAGTGAATTACATGTTTCAGAGTCGGCTACACCCAGGCTATGCCGACATGTTGACTTCCAATAAATGCTGGAATCCTGACACAGAGGGTCTTCCTGGAATAACATTCTGTACACCTTTTTTTAAAAAAAAAAAAATATTTCTCATATGCAGCGCTGGGAGAGCCTGGCCATTTGGTTTTTATAGCTTCTGCCTTCAGTGAACTAAGACAAAGATCTTCTTGAGAGTGAGTTTTCTTTTTGTTTTATTTTCGGCACCAGCTGCAGCAAAAATTATCCATGCAGGTTGTGAAGTAGAGCTGGCTCTGAACACCAAGCCAAGTGTAAAGATTTTTGAAGGGCCCTTGTGCTTCTTTTTGACAATTTTGGCAAATCGAAATGCAACTTTTGCCAAAGCTTGCCCTTTGTTTTCTGCAAATCTGCCTGTCCACAGCTGTCTGGCTGCACACTTTCATATTGCTAGGTTATCAGGGAAGAAGCCAAATGAAACACGTTTAACTCAATTGTCTTTTTTAATTGAGAGTTTTTGCTGCTCAATGGGTCCTATGTGCGCATGTGTGTGTATCTCTCTCTGTTTAATCCTGGAATGAATTAAATTTAAAAGAGAGGAGGAGAGGGAGAGAAAAGGTGAAAGTCCTCTCTTTAAAAAAGAAAAGAAAAGAAAAGAAAACTTGTTCATTTGGTTGATATTTTTAAGACAAAACAATCCACCCACTGGAATTATCATCCGATGTTTAAGGGAGCGCAGTCTGTTTGTAAGCCCCGAACACACAGAGAAGTCAGAAACTCAGAAACCAAGAACAAAAGCCTAACATGTGAATGAAAAACAAAGCAAAGACCAGAATAATTAAAAACCAATTAGCATAACAAGGAATATTTATTCATGGAAAGTAAAATGAAATCTGCTCAGGGTAAAAGAAGGAAGAGGAGAAAAGAATGAGGGTGGATGTCACACACAATGCTAACTGTGGTTTCTTCTTTTTCCTTTTAGGAATAAAATAATCATTAGAGAACTGGGGAGGCTGCAAATGGCTTTCTTTCTTTCTTTCTTTCTTTCTTTCTTTCTTTCTTTCTTTCTTTCTTTCTTTCTTTCTTTCTTTCTTTCTTTCGATCGATCTATCTATGAAGATTCCACTTGGATCTCACCTTGGAAATATTTATGAAGTGATCCAAGATTTGTAAAGGTGATAAGAGGATGATCACATTTCATGATTTTCTTTCTTTCCTTTTTTATTTTCTTCTTTCTCTCTTTCTTCCTGTATTTCCTTTCTTCCTTTTTCTCTCTCTCTCACTTTTTTCAGTCTTTGTCCCTCCCTCTCTCTCTCATTCCTTCCTTCCCTCCATCCCTGTCTTTATGCCTCCCTTTTCCTCCCTCCTTTTCTTCCTCCTTTCCTCCCTTCCTCCCTTTCTTCCTCCCTTTCCCTTCCTCCCTTCTTCCACCACCTGTCTCTCTTTCTTTCTTTCTTTCTTTCTTTCTTTCTTTCTTTCTTTCTTTCTTTCTTTCTTTCTTTCTTTCTTTCTTTCTTTCATAATTTAGGAAAGAACTTTTGAAAAACATGGA